>CM041780.1:230398144-230439318 GCA_023374045.1 Limonium bicolor | reverse complement strand
CCTCTTGAGGTTACTTAGTCATGAAGCTTCCTCCCGCCAAGGAGTTCACAAGTAGTCTATTCGAGTCGTCGAGGCCGTTGAAAAATGATATATAAAGTGATTGGTCATCCAAGCCGTGTGGGAACAATTCATCAACATGTCCTTGAATCTATCCCATGCATCGTATAACGTCTCTCCCGGCTGTTGGCAAAAGGTATTAATCTCTCCAAATAATTGCCTCGTTCTACTTGTGGGGTAATACTTGGCAAGAAAGTTTTGAGCCATTTGTGCCCAAGTATGGATTGATTTTGACGGTAAGCTCCTATACCATCTTGATGCAGCGTCGGATAGTGAGTGAGGGAAGAGCTGCAGGCGTATCCTCTCACCAACGTTTCCAGCTTTACCAAATGAGTTGCAAAAGTTGAGGAATTGACTTAGGTGGTTAGGAGCTTCATCGGGATTTGCTCCACTGAATTTTCCTAAGTCCCGGACAGCAGTGATGTAGTGGGTCTTGAATACCCATTGTCCGGCCGCTTGAGGCGTCAACTCCGGTAGGACTATGGCCGAAGGTCTCCCTTCGGTGTTCAGCTGGTTGTAGTCTTTGAGAGCCATTTGTTGTGGGTTTCAGTTATCTTCTATCCCCGCTTACTCTAGATCAGCCATGATTGGATTCTTCAAAGTTCGGATGGCTCTTAACAATGAACGCTCAAGCTCGGGTCTCGGACTAACAAGTGGAGATCCTTTGGCTCGAGTGTTTGGCATACACCGAGAAAACAGAAGGTACCTAAACCGCACCAACACCAAATGCTCTTAAGTAGAAGGAGAAGTAAAAATATAGACAACAACTAAAAACACAAATACGCAAATAAAATAAAATAGATAAAAGTACTAAATGCACAAAAAACTAAAGTACCGAACCTAGGGAAATTGAATAATCAATTTCCCCAGCAACGGCGCCAAAAACATGTTGGGAAAATTACAAACATAGTAATTAAACCTAGCTAAAATGGGCAAGTGCACCCAATTCGTTACAATAAAACAAGTGTCGTATCCACAAGGAAATTGGTTTCTAAATCCCAAGCTTCGGTATAATAGTTAAGTGCGAATAAACAGTAAAGAAGGGGGGTTTAGCCGGGGGCAAGCTTGGTTGTTTGTCAATTGAAATGCAATAAAACAGTAAAATGTTTGTGTAAGGAATGGATGGGGAGAGTACCCTAGGATAGTGGGAATCACCTAATTCACTCAAAGAACTTCAAAACCATAACTCAACATCTCAATGCCTATTAGAGTGTAACTCATTAATCCCCAAATCATGGGAAATCCAATTCTTACCTAAATAATCAAACCCCTTAATTAAAGGAGGTTCAAGTCATTAAATAACATTAAGCAAGCACTCTTAATCAATAGCCCTAAGCATTCACTTCCAAACTCAACAAAGCAAAAGCTAGGGTTTATCCCCCTTTTGGTCTAGCTCCAAACTCAAACTCAAATATTGAATGAAGCGACCATAAATGCAATAAGAGATCAATTTAGAGCATTAATTGATATTGAAGGGAATAAAACAAGAGTAATAAATGAGTTAGGTTCTTAGCATTCAATGAGCAAAATTGGTTCAAACCCTCATCCTAGAATACAAATGGAACTACTCAACCATAGTTAAAGGAAAAAGGAAGGAGAAGGGAGAAATAGCCATTAGAGGAGCTTCCAAGCTTCAATGGAGGTAGAAATCTTCACTTTCTTCTTCCTCCTTTCTTCTCTTCTTTTCTCCTCTTCTTTTCTCCCTTATTTTCACCACTCTCTCTCTTCTTTTAGGTTGGATTCGTGTTTATTGGATGATGAGAGAAGAGTCCCCAAAATCAGCTTTTAAAAACACAAATCTGGGCAAATTTTCCATCCGACCGACCCAGTCTGGGTCGGTCGGTCTCCGAAGAAGAAGGCACGTGAGTAATTTTAAGTACGACCGACCCAGGATTATGGGTCGGTCGATTCCAGTAGCTTAGGTATCTGGAAAAACCAATCCGACTGACCCAGATTAGGTCGGTCCTGCTCCAGAAATTTGCTCTAACTTGCGCAAGGCCTAGAATCTTCGTTGTGGCTCGGAATTGCTCCCCGTTTGCGGCATTGGAAAGCTTGAGAGATGGGGAATCTGTTGATGCATGCCACTAGCTCAAATAAAACCCAAAAGTATGATCAAAATGAGCTTTTACCTAACAAGAGATCAAACTCTATAAGTCCACTATTAATCACAAAAACACTATATTAAGTGGCGAAATAAGTTATGCACCTGATAAAATGAAGGTGAATGAAGCTCTTAAAAATACATTTCTTCACCACTTATCACAGTGCTAGGCACGGGCGTTGGCTGTGACTAGGTGCGCGGGGCAACGTCGAGTGACAAGGGCCACGATTCGGTGGCAAGGCTAAGGACATGTCCTGGGGAGCTGGGTGAGGTCAGGCCAAGACTAGACATGGGCCAAGACCTTGTTTACGGGTGTGTCAAGATGCGCGGGCAATGCCAAGGTGCGAGTGCTCGGCGCTAGGGGCACGCTTGGGCAAGGGCGCCGTGACACCGAGATGGGGCACGAGCTCGTGATGCCAAGACACAGACACTGGGCGCTAAGGTGTGCTTGGGCGTGCGAGGACTTGCTGCGAGCGCTGGGCGCTAAGGCAACAATGAGGCACATGGAGCATGGGCGAGCGCTGGGCGCTAGGAGCTGCGTCACCCGAGAAACCTTAATTTCTAGGGTTTGCCCGAAAGTCCTAGAATTACAATTCGGTTGCTATTTATGTGCCTTATTCGGTTGAGATCTTCTCCACGAATATCTCCACGGCTTCAGGAATGTTCTTTGCTTGTTATATTGGGGGCAAGGGTTGTTAAGGACTTTAGTAAAAATTGGATTTTTACTGGGGTTACCGCATGTGAAAATTACTGTGGTAATCTTTGGAAGTGACTTAAGACTTTTATCTAAGTGGTTATAAGTCAAAATCGAACATTGTGAAGTCTTAGCTGTTGGTTATCTTGTTAAGTGGTTACGATTTTGTGGGGAGAGGTTTAAGGCCTTTCCTTAAATTTAGGAGGTTGTTAAAGTGAATCTAGACACTTTTAACTCGTTACAAAATCGGCCATGAGAGATAAAAGCAAGATGGATTTATCAAGTGGGAAAAGAGGTTGAGATATTCTCTCCTCCCTTGCTTAAGTTGTTAAGGGTGATTCCTAACAAACATAATTATTTATCTTTGCGGTTAATATATTTATCTTGTTGTTGGAGATAATTGTGGCTGACTCATTTTATTCAAATACATATGAGGGCAGCACAATTATAGGAGATAAATATTGGATTCGGTTGTGATCTTCCTTGGAGGAAGGCGCCACAATTCTAGCTGAATAAATAGATAAAAGCAATTTATCTAAAGAAGATAAATATGCCGTTTATATAGGAGGGTTTGTAAAGATTGGATTTTGTTCTCTCCCTTATAAATACAAGGCGAGGAGACTCTCTAAATCAGAATACAAACCGAGATCTAAAAGCTAGAGAGAATCCATTATACTCACACAAACACAAGGAGTGAATAAGAGAGAAAGGTTGGACCTTTATCTCTAATTGAAAACCGCAAGAGAGTAAGAAAGAGAGCTTGGAGTTCTTAATCTTAATCCCACAAGAGTGTTCGTTAATTCAAGGCTTAAGGCTTAACCTTAGCTAGAGTCCGAAGAACAAAGCAAGAAGAGTTCCCTTCTCCCTCCTTGTTCTTGGATTGGCGAAAGGTAGGAGTTCCAAAGGAAGTTAACCACGCCAAATTTGTCATGTTGTCCAGCTCCAAACCTACCAACGGGATTTGGTGGTTGAAGAAGTACACGGCTCGAAGGTTGGCAAGTCAAACCGTGGGCGGTTATGCGTTCAAGTTCCTTTCATTTTTCCTATGTGCAAGGTGCATGTTGGGGAGCAAAGGTGTTCATAAAAGTTGGCGACTTGGCTAGAACCGATCAGAGGGGGAGTAAGGCTGATCAACTTGGGCGTATGTTGAGCTGGTCATAGCGAGCATTTTATCGTGTGACACGAGCCCCCTAAAGAGGTTAATGTACCTTTCAGGTCATACTGGACGTAGACATGTCCCTTTGCAGCCCAAACCCGGCATAGTCATGGGACCCCTTATTAATCAAGGGTAAAGTTTGGCCTTCTTAGGTGTCCAGCAAAGTTATCAAGGTGCCATACGTTTTGGAGCCAACTTCACATTGGCTGCAACAGGGTGCCTGCGGACAGTGTCCAGATGGGCACTAGGAGCCTGATGTATTGTCCAGATCGGCACTGGCTGCCTGCAGCAGTGTCCAGGCACCATCACCCTACAGCATAAGGGACAGGGCGCCCCAGACAAGGTTTGAACCCTACGACACCATACCGTTGCACCCACAAGGCACACAGCAAGATCGCACGACGTCGGTTGCGCACAACAAGGGTCGTGTGCCCACGACATCACGCCCCTAGGCCCGACCCTCAGGCCAACCCCAAAGGTTGGGCCATGTCCATGGCACTTGCACAAGGCATATACCAATTTATATTTCCATCACACGCAACCAGACATGGTCAAGAACAAGGCATGCCATAGTTGTCAAGCTGCTTGCCCAAAAATGTACGTGACAAATCCTCCCCCATTAAAGTATTTGCCGACCTCGGGAAAGTCCTCATGGGAGTAGGGTCATCTTTACTTGTTCCTTGTTTAATTCAGTTGGCATTAGCTACCGTGTCTACACTAACATGTGTGGACAACACTGACCTAACCTAATTTTGTGCAAGAACTAGGCAACTGGTGCCTTTGCACACCAACCAGCGTGTGCTCGCACCAGCCCACTTGGCTATAACGCTTAATCACTGGCACAGTGCCCTCTCACGCTACTCAGTGTGACCAACGCCGACCCTACTCGGTCGCGTATGAAAGTATGGCAACCCATGCCATTTCATGCACACATGCGTGACCAGCGGCAACTCCTCTCGTTGCATGCTAATAGCCTAACTCCTTGTGTTGGTTCGCGCACCATGAGTGACCAGCATCAGCTTATCCTCTTGTATGCTAAAACAACGACATCCACAGCCACCTTACTTCTAGCCAGGAAGCTCAATGTGAACCCCCTCGGTTCCCTGTTGTAACTTGGCACCTCATGCCATCTTGCGCACACTAGTGCATCCAGCAACAGCGCCCCGGCTGTAAGCTGTCAACTCAGCATCACATGCCGACTCACGCTCAGCAGCGTGTCTGACGGCAACCCATCCGGTTGCACGCCACCAATTCCGGCACCTGGGATGTCTTTGTGCACAGCACAATCAGCGTTAGCTTACCTAACTATCCAGTGGGAACCCCAAATCCCGTGCCTAGCCACACATACCCAGCGAGGCCAACACCAATCTACCTGATCACGTGCTACAAAAATAGTATCTTGTGACACCGCCGTGCAAGCACGGTCAGCAAAGCCTACCTGGCATTGAGCTGGAAACCCGGCATCACAAGCCACTCTCGTACTCATGTACCCAACACGGCCTAGATTTCCCCCATTTTCAGCTTGGGTCCAAGTATTTTTCTAAACATAACACAAATGTGGGGAAAAGTAATTAAGGATCCAAGAGAAAGTTCAACTTGAACACCATCGATCCATAGCATATTTCCATTTACATTCAAAGTCATTATAATATTTCGATGGCATTACGTGAGCCAATACACAAAAATGGGTACAATACTTCCAAAAAGGTATACACGAGTTCAATACTAACAAAACATTGACCACCACAACATAACAAAATCTTATTTTTTACTCCTTTCTGGTCTTCCCTGATTCCCACCTTTTCTAGCAGAACAACCATCTTTACTCGGTTGCCTTTCCCAACTGAAGTCCACAAGACCCTCATCCACAATAATTGCTTGTTCGAGGGTGGAAACATCTCTCCTTCGAACTTCAAAACGAGTCCATGGTTTCAAACCTTTAATGAACTTGAACACACGATCTCGTTCATGCATATTAGGCAGATCAGACATTATAGAGTTAAACTCCTCAATGTAATCTTAAATAGTGCCCGTCTGCTTTATGTCACTAAAATGATCATGGGCTCTATCATCAGCATCCTGGGGAAATAATTGGGCCTTTAATGCCCTTTTAAAGTCAACCCAACATCGGATAGGAGTTTGTCCACGTGCACGGTCACGCTCAACCTTGCACCGCCACCATTTCTTAGCATGGCTGTCTAAAAATTGTAACTGCCGAGAACACTTTCTGATCATCATCTATATTGTATGCTTCAAAATGTTCCTCCACGTCGAAAATGAAATTCTCAAGCTTCTTGGAGTCACGGGTTCCATCATACAGGGTAGGGTCACAAAGTTTCAGCTTTCTTTTCTTGCCTTGACCCGAGTTTAAGGACACCATATCTTACAAAAGGGCTACCTTTAGCCGGACCTCTTGTAGCTCTACATCGCGAGGATCAGAGGAGTTAGGCTGCTCCTTAAAGGTTCCACTCGAGTGGCCAGCACGAGCTTGCCGCACCTCATAATACAGGAAGTTCACCAATGTCTCCAGCCTCTCAAGGCTGCTGAGTATGTTATGTTCCGGCCCAAATTCTGAGGCATCACGGCCAGTGATACCGAGTACTCGCTCAATAATATCCAATCTATTTGCAAGCTTAACTCGCGATGTTGTCATTCAAGAAGCCATCCGGTAAACTTGGGTCTGATCCACCACAATAGCAACTAGCTTGCGCAAACTTTGGACCACTTCTACACCTTTCCAATGTATAGACTAATGTTCAAGCCTGCAAAGATAGGGACAACCGACATGTTATGGCTTTGATATCACTTTTGTCATGAGTATTTTTCTAAAATAAAATTTTTCACGGCACACATAACACATATATAACAAGCAAGCACAAGCAGTAAGCATCAAGGGACAACATCTAGGCAACCAAACAAGCAACACCCATGATCGGCGTCAGGCCAAGGCCCGACCAGCCTAACTGAACCAATCCTTGTGCCACAAGCATGACTAAGAGTGGTCTTGAACCGCCCCACGGTGAGTTCCCACGTCCTCACATCCCTTTGCCCAAAGGTATGGATGTGTGCGACACTCCACTGAATGAACACCTTCCCTAGTAGAGCAACCCCAGTGCCAAGGCACCTTCAGTAGGGACGCACTAGTGTGGGCCACGTCGTGCACTCACCACCACCCGAACCATCTTAGCCATGCCAGACATAAGTCCCGACTTAGTGTGCCGCCACTCGTACTCCCGCACTTGCCCAAGTGTGGAACTAGTCATATGACAAGTGCATGCTGGTCTAACTCAATATCAGGGACACCGGTAGAGGGGGCAAGGCCCCGAAGCCATTGGAGCCCACTACCCCAGCTATAGATAGTGGGACATGTTAATAGACATGTTTTAGGCACTCACGTGTCTAGCTGGGTGCTCTCCAGGCAGCCCGGCGTGACTCATGACTAGTTCACCTAGCCGCCAGTGTGGGCTGCATGCACCCAACACCGACAAAGAGTCTAAGTGTCCCGACATCCCCATTCGTGGGTATATTGTAGCAATTGAGGCCCTCGGGCACTTTGGTGCCCAGCTGGGACACAGTTGTGTAAGGCTGCCTGGGGACAGGTCAGGCAGAAACTAACCAGCTGTCACATGATAAATTAATTACTATGACCTGCTAGGATCACGCCCAATCCCTTCAGCCTTCCAACACCTTTGCCACGCACCAACAAACTTCGCTTAAACAGGATGGGACAAAGAGGAACTTGAATGCAGTACCGCCCTCAGTTTGACTCAGCCAACCATCCACAAGAACACCTTTAACCACTCCACTCCAAGAGTAGGTTTGGAGCTAGACAACTCATGGACTTCAGCCTGGTTAGATCTTTGGCACTCCCACACTTCGCCAATCCATAAGAACAAGGAGGGAACTTTCGGAACTCACTTGCTTGCTCTTGGACTCTAGCAAAGGTGAAGTCTTTAACCTTGGTCACTTCTGATTTCGAACTCACTTATGGGGCAAGGAGATCAAGAACACCATGTTCTATCTTTCCCCTAACTCTCTTGGAAGAATAAGGCGTAAAGGAAGGACCTTTGATCTTAACTTTGTGAGGAACGGAAGCTTATCTCTCTTTGGTTGGTTAGGATTGATCTTGGGTTGCTTTGGGGAGGATCTCCATATCTCACCACGTTCTCATTCACCTTATATTTATAAGGGGGTGAGGCAACCAGAATCATAACAAACTCTTAGAGATAAGAGGCGCCAACTATCACAAAGATAAAGGAACTTTTATCTCCTAGTTTGTTTCCTAAATAAGTGCCGCCCACAATCCCTTGGATTTTGGCATCTTATCTCAACCAACTTCCTATATTAGTCCCGCCCCTATCCTCTCTCTTTAGAGATAGATCTGGCCACCAATATCTCAACAAAGTAACAAGATTCCTCCTTTTTCTCTCTTAGGCGCATAAGGTGGTTGTAACCAAAGTAGTTAGGATTCACCCATAAAACTAGATTTGTTATTCAACCAAGTAGAGGAGAGAATATCTCAACCTCCAATGCTTATCACCATAAGATAATCAAGCCCACTTTTATCTCTAGGCTGGTGAATTATTTAGGAATTAAAGTGTCTAGATTCACTTTAGCCGATTCCTAAAATCAACGAAAGGCCTCTAACCTCTTCCCACAAAAATCTCCACCACCTACTAAGATAACCAGCAGCTTTAGATTCTTCCCATAAGTATAGAAACTAACCTTGACCACTTAGGTAAAGGCTCCAAGGTAATTCCAAAGCTTACCGCAGTAAATTTCATACGGTAACAGCCCCAGTAAAAATCTAATTTTTACTAAAGGCCTTAACCATTCGTGCAACTACCAATATAACCAGCCAACGGCCTCCCAAAATCCAGGGAGATAATCATGGAAGAGATCCCAACATAATGCAGCATAAAAATAGCATACAAAATGTATTCCAAGGACTTTCGGGCAAACCCTGAAAACTAGGGTTTCTCAGGTGACACGGCGCCTAGCGCCCAGCGCGCGCCCGTGCTCCCCTATGCCTCGCTACTTCCTTAGCGCCCAGCGCTTGTAGCATGCCCAAGCACTCCCTAGCGCACAACGCTCGTGTCTTGGCATCGCCCGCTCTTGCCTTTGTCCTTGACGCCATGGCTTTGTGCCCAAGCGTGCCTTGCGCCTAGCGCTTGCACCTTGGCATTGCCCGTGCATCTCGACATACCCGTAAACTAGCTCTTGGCCCATGTCTAGACATGGCCTGGCATCACCCAACGCCCCTAGAACATGTCCTTATCCTTGTCACCGTGTCGTGGCCCTTGTCAATCGATGTTGCCCCGCACACCTAGTCACAACCAATGCTCGTGCCTAGCACTGCAGCGCCCGTGTCTTAGGATGCCGTGCCTTGTCAAGACATAGTTAACTTGGCCCCGTGGTAAGCTTGTGTCAACCTAGTCAAGACCAAGCCACAATAACACATTGGGAAGTATAACAACTTATGCGTGTGCTTCTCTTCTCTTGCCCTTTGGCTATGACACCCAGTGTCTTCATTGGTATTGCTTGTGATTTGCATGATCCCTCATAGACCAACCGCCACATGTCAAACCCCAGTCACAAAGACCAGTTCCACCCACTTGCATTCAAGGTGAGCCTAGCCCACTGCCAAGTACCTGAGCCTCGAACTCATTACTTGCATAACCTCGTTAGGTTACCTCTGCGTTTTGACCAAGTGCCAGGGCCTCGAACCCATCACTTGTCTCCCGCGTGTCATGGCCAGCTCTCAGTGACACAGCCCGCACCATAGTGTGCGTAGCCTCAAGACACCCACATGCTAACTCGGCAAGCCCCGCTCCCAAGTCCTCCCTTGCATTGAGTAACACTCGGTGTTCACCACAACCATTGAGTTCCTTTGATCGTTGGGGGTGAGGGTTCAACGCTATCACCCCTGGAGCTTGGATTATGATATCCTCCCTCAACCAAGCTTTGGTGTCCTCGCAAAGCCTCGAGTGGTCTTGGAATCAGGGACTCGAACCCCAAGTATTTTCCATCACAAGATGTTGGTGTGGAGCCCTCACGCCTCCCTTGTTTCTCTTGCCTAGCAACCATCAAAACAACTTAGCTTAATCATAATTAAGCCACAAAGCGTATCGTCATACCTTTGAATTTTAGCTTGGTGACATCCCATGGCCATATGTCCACCACGCTTCCTCTGTGCCTACACACTCATCCCCCGAGGAAAGTGAGCACAACTTGCCACATAGGATAGATATCAACTCCTCAAGTTTGGCCAATCGCATGCTAGTAAGCCATGAAAGTTTGCCTTCACGGGCAAGACCATCTTCTTGGAAAATCCTCATTAGTCTCCTCATATGGCTTGGCAACTCTTTCATCTTTTAGCATCTTCAACGTCTCTTTTGTCTATCTTTGTGAGTCCTACATCACTCATAGACAAGCATAACGTTAACCAATACATAATCACAAAGTATCTAGAATTTTACCTCAGACATGCGTGTCCTGGTTCCTTGCGCCTAGCGCAATCACCCATCAAGCCTTACGCCCGTAGTGCCTCGAACCAATCTTCACATGGTCTTGCGCCTGCTGCGCTTCACGCTCGGTCACGCCAATGTCTCGCACCTCACGCGCCTCCCTTTGTCAAGACCTTGTCAACCTCGTCGATGCTTTGTGCGCCCAGCACGCCCATGCCATCGATCCTTGGTATGCCTCGTGCACCATGACTTTGTCTTTGACACCGCGCCATCGTAGTGTGACAAGTCCCGACTCCTGGGACCCTTGGATCCTCGATCCTTTCTTGATCCGCTAGGGGCTTCACCTTGACATCGAGTGCATGACTACTCTAACCTTCATCGTGACTCACATGAACGCCCCTCTAATTTCATGCCTCGTATCCCAGATACAGCTCCGAAGGGAAATTAGGGTCTTCTAGGCCATGCTCGTCCAACTTGCCACTTACTTCCCCCAATCTGATCTTGCCAATTGTTCCTCAACTTTGGATGGATGGTTAGGCTCCCCTAACTGAGCTTGGGTACCTACCTAACCTCTTTTCCACTTTGCCCTTCGTGATTATAACTCCACATGAGGTGATGAATAGCTCCTTGTGTCTTGCTTTAGGAGTCCAACTCCTAACCACAAATCCACTACTTCCATGTTCCTTTCACAACAATAAGGCACCATGTTGCCCTCACTCACACGCGAGTGGTATTTATGCAAACCATGCAAAGTATGAATCAAATAAATACTTTATTCATCCAAACAAGGGAAAAGGAGTTTACCATTGTTACGGTTGACCAACAACCCAACAATGAAACTAAACAACCATCTCAAACAAGAACAACCTCTTAAGCCATACACTTCTTCTATGGTGGCTTCAGTTCTTCTTGAGGAGTACTCTTTGAACATTGGACAGAATCACATGATGATAATGGGAGGGATCAACTCCCAAAATCCTCCTAAAACATCATCAGCATACACTCTCATGCCATTCTTATGGAGACTTACTTCGGCCTTGGAGTCGAACAAGAAAGGTGCTCTCACACTTGTCCATCTTTGCATTTGATCGGTTCCTTGCTTTTTCACGGTCATCTCCACCCATGGTAGTAATCAAAGGCCCCTCCTTTATCACTCTCCCGTCAACCCTAGTCACCTCTTGCCATATCGCACTAAGGAAATCACCTCCAAAATTCTTGTAGTGGCTTCTCTTCTTGGCGACTCTACCTTACGGTCTGGGCCTCAAACCATTGGCATTGACTCGAGCCGCTTCTCATCTTATCAACATTATAAAGCAATAGATAAGGGGACTTAAGTGGAGAACCAAAGAAAACCTGATCTGCAACTTTCCTCCAGCCGTTTAGCCTTCTAGCGAGTACCATCATCCATAAGATCACAAAGGGGGTAAGTCTTCCTCTAAAGACCACTCACTGAGGTCCAAGTCTACCTCGCCCTTGGCTAACTTCCTTCAAGAACTTCTTGAAGCTCTTATCAACCTCATCCGCTTCAGCAAGAGCCTTACCAAGCACCGAATCTGGACCATATATCCGCCTCGGCCTCGTACGAAACTTAGGCTTCGCTTTAGGTTGATTCACTTGGTCACGAACCATGCCTTGCACATCCCGGATGCACAAGTCTTCCTCAACATTAGGGCTCCCACTTGACTTCCTCTTTGGCCCACCATGGACACTAGAAGAACCAAGCTTAAACTTTGGGACCCTAGAAAGTACCATCCTACCTCTCCATGCAGGATCAAGGCGGTACCTAGGAAATCCTCTTGCAAACCCTTCCTTATCAGCCCACGGTTGGTTCTTTGCTTCATTCTGGTTGTCCACACCCTTGGCAGCACCTAAAGGTCTCACCTTTATTACACCAACATCAGTTCTAGCTTCATCTTGTCTTGGTTCACGGTGAAGAACACTCTTGCACCCCAGGCGCACGTTTCTTCCCTGACTTGGTATGCCACACACCTTGGAACTTTGGACACTTGCTTGAGCCTCTTCTAACTTCATTTTATCATCAATAAAACCCATTGGAGAAGGAGATTTGGGTGGAAAACAGAAGCTAACCTCATCCGCAGCTTTAAGGACTTCTTTTGCGCCTAACTCTTGCGCCACTTCATGCTCAAAAGCTGGTGATCTTTGCCCTTTCTCCTCTACATTAGGCACTCTCTCAAGAGGTGTTTTACTGCCTCCTTGAGTGCCAATACTCCCTCCATCACGATCGTCATCAGGAACCAAACTCGAAGATGACAATGACATTCCTTGTTGAATACGCTTGGCCTCTTCTTCCTCCAACGCCAATTTCTCAAGTGACCATCACAAGAGTTTGCTGGCTTCATGTTGAAGTGTTGAAGTGGGTAAAGGTCCAACCTTTAGTGAAAATCCGTTGGTGAAGAAGGAGACCCAAAGAGAAACAAGATCGCACCTTTGAAGTGTTTTGTTGTCGGTTCGTTTTGTTGTGTAGCTTATAAAGTTCCAAACTTTATGCAGCTCCGGTCAAACGTGGCTCAATTTGAATGCAGCTCTGATACCACACTTGTCACACGATAAATTAATCGCTATGACCGGCTAGGATCACGCCCAATCCCTTCAGCCTTCCAACACCTTTGCCACGCACCAACACACTTCGCTTAAACCGAATGGGACAAAGAGGAACTTGAATGCAGTACCGCCCTCAGTTTGACTCAGCCAACCATCCACGAGAACCCCTTCAACCACTCCACTCCAAGAGTAGGTTTGGAGCTAGACAACTCATGGACTTCAGCCTGGTTAGATCTTTGGCACTCCCACACTTCGCCATTCCACAAGAACAAGGAGGGAACTTTCGGAACTCACTTGCTTGCTCTTGGACTCTAGCAAAGGTGAAGTCTTTAACCTTGGTCACTTCTGATTTCGAACTAACTTATGGAGCAAGGAGATCAAGAACACCATGTTCTATCTTTCCCCTAACTCTCTTGGAAGAATAAGGCGTAAAGGAAGGACCTTTGATCTTAACTTTGTGAGGAACGGAAGCTTATCTCTCTTTGGTTGGTTAGGATTGATCTTGGGTTGCTTTGGGGAGGATCTCCATATCTCACCACGTTCTCATTCACCTTATATTTATAAGGGAGTGAGGCAACCAGAATCATAACAAACTCTTAGAGATAAGAGGCGCCAACTATCACAAAGATAAAGGAACTTTTATCTCCTAGTTTGTTTCCTAAATAAGTGCCGCCCACAATCCCTTGGATTTTGGCATCTTATCTCAACCAACTTCCTATATTAGTCCCGCCCCTATCCTCTCTCTTTAGAGATAGATCTGGCCACCAATATCTCAACAAAGTAACAAGATTCCTCCTTTTTCTCTCTTAGGCGCATAAGGTGGTTGTAACCAAAGTAGTTAGGATTCACCCATAAAACTAGATTTGTTATTCAACCAAGTAGAGGAGAGAATATCTCAACCTCCAATGCTTATCACCAAAAGATAATCAAGCCCACTTTTATCTCTAGGCTGGTGAGATTATTTAGGAATTAAAGTGTCTAGATTCACTTTAACCGATTCCTAAAATCAACGAAAGGCCTCTAAGCTCTTCCCACAAAAATCTCCACCACCTACTAAGATAACCAGCAGATTTAGATTCTTCCCATAAGTATCGAAACCTACCTTAACCACTTAGGTAAAGGCTCCAAGGTAATTCCAAAGGTTACCGCAGTAAATTTCATACGGTAACAGCCCCAGTAAAAATCCAATTTTTACTAAATGCCTTAACCATTCGTGCAACTACCAATATAACCAGCCAACGGCCTCCCAAAATCAAGGGAGATAATCATGGAAGAGATCCCAACAGAATGCATCACAAAAATAGCATACAAAATGCATTTCAAGGACTTTCGGGCAAACCCTGAAAACTAGGGTTACTCGTGTGACACGGCGCCTAGCGCCCAGCGCGCGCCCGTGAACCCCTCTACCTAGCTGCTGCCTTAGCGCCCAGCGCTTATAGCATGTCCTAGCGTGCCCAAGCACTCCCTAGCGCCCAGCGCCCGTGTCTTGGCATCGCCCGCTCTTGCCTTTGTCCTTGACGCCACGGCTTTGTGCCCAAGCGTGCCCTGCGCCTAGCGCTTGCACCTTGGCATTGCCCGTGCATCTCGACATACCCGTAAACAAGCTCTTGGCCCATGTCTAGACATGGCCTGGCATCACCCAATGCCCCTAGAACATGTCCTTAGCCTTGTCACCGTGTCGTGGCCCTTGTCAATCGATGTTGCCCCGCACACCTAGTCACAGCCAACGCTCGTGCCTAGCACTGCAGCGCCCGTGTCTTAGGATGTCGTGCCTTATCAATACATAGTTAACTTGGCCTCGTGGTAAGCTTGTCTCAACCCAGTCAAGACCAATCCACAATAACACATTGGGAAGTATGACAACTTATGCGTGTGCTTCTCTTCTCTGGCCCGTTGGCTATGACACCCAATGTCTTCATTGGTATTGCTTGAGACTTGCATGATCCCTCATAGACCAACCGCCACATGTGAAACCCCAGTCACAAAGACCAGTTCCACCTACTTGCATTCAAGGTGAGCCTAGCCCACTGCCAAGTACCTGAGCCTCGAACTCATTACTTGCATAACCTCGTCAGGTTACCTCTGCGTTTTGACCAAGTGCCAGGGCCTCGAACCCATCACTTGTCTCCCGCGTGTCACGGCCAGCTCTCAGTGACACAGCCCACACCATAGTGTGCGTAGCCCCAAGACACCCACATGCTAACTCGGCAAGCCCCGCTCCCAAGTCCTCCCTTGCATTGAGTAACACTCAGTGATCACCACAACCATTGTGTTCCTTTGATCGTTGGGGGTGAGGGTTCAGCGCTATCACCCCTGGAGCTTAGATTGTGACATCAGCCCCCTAAAGAGGTTAATGTACATTTCAGGCCATACTGGATGTAGTCATGCCCCTTTGTAGCCAAAACCCAACATACTCATGGGACACTTCAAAAATTCACTAAAATCATATGCAAGCTCTAATTGCCATGAAACTTTGCCAACACCCCTTATTAATCAAGGGAAACATTTGGCCTTCTTAGGTTCCCAGCAAATTTATCAAGGTGCCACACGTTTTGGAGCCAACTTCACATCGGCTGCAGTAGGATGCCTGCGGACAATGTCCAGATGGGTACTAGGTTCCTGCGGTAGTGTCCAGATCGGAACTGGGTGCCTACGGAAGTGTCTAGGCCCCATCACCCTGTAAGGGACAGGGCACCCCATACAAGGTCTTGGCGCCTATGACACCAGACCGTTGTGCCCACACGGCACACAATAAGACTCGCATGACATCGGCTGCGCACAACAAGGGTCATGTGCCCACAGCATCACGCCCCTAGGCCCAACGCTCAGGCCAACCCCAAAGGCTGGGCCATGTCCATGGCACTTGCACAAAGCATACACCAATTTAGATTTTAATCACACACAACTAGACAATGCCAATAACAAGGCATGTCATAGTTGTCAAGCTGCTTGTCTAAAAATGTGCGTGACACTAACCATGTAAACTAATGGGACTAATTAGTCTGTTTAATAACTTCAATGTGGTCAGTTTAGTGAAACGTTTCTGGATTATCTATTAGATAGATGGTAAAGTGGTCAAGTTATTTCTTTGTTGTTGTTGATAGCCAGAACTAGCTGACTCCAAAATATATGGGAAAAAATGACAAGATACCACTAAACATTTTAAAATTTTCACTAATTACCATGATTTTTAAAATAGTTCTTGTTATATTTACCACAAAAGTTTTTTGAAATTCACAAAAAATTACAACTGGACATGCAAAACATCAACATATTTCTACTTCTTAACAACATCATTAAAGCCCAGCCCTTGCACAAAGTTTTAATATGAAGATGGGCAATCTGATCTTTTCATGTTAGAGATATACTTGTAATTTGTTATCTTATTTCTCTTCTCCCTCCTGCATTCAGAATTGGAAACCATGGTTCATGTTAGAATTGGCTCTCTTTACTTCTATAAACAGTGATTTTATTCTCCTAGTTTTCTTCACCATAGTTACTATTCATAGTCTAACACCATAGAGGAAATGGTACAGTTGTGAAGAGTTATAGATCGGTTGAGGGAAGCAGTATCGGCGGAAACTTTAGTTTTCTTGAGGAGCTACACAAGATTCAAGTGGTTCCTAGAGAGGTTTCAAGTTGAAAAGTTTCTTTGAAGGAGAGAGTGTAGGGTCGCATCCCAGCCATCGTCTTTGCCTAGGAGCAGGTGGATAGGGACAGGAAAAAGAGTGATGTAGTCTTGAGAAAGCAGCTTCTTAGACCGAGTGAAAGCAGATCCAGTGCATTCTCAAATTGGCTGGACCCGAGTTCTTCCGCTCCATCACCTTCAAGCTCCAGATTAGAGTTGCGTCGGGTTCTTCTGTGCTGGTTGAATTTGGGAACGTGCTATCTGTCAAGGTTGCAAATTGCTGCTGTACCTTATGTTACTTTGTTTACATACGAGCTCGTAATTTCTTCTCTATTGAATTCTTACTATCAATTCATGATTTTTTTCTCCCATGTTCATTTCACAGCTACATAAGGATAAAGGGACCAAAAAAATATTGAATTTGGTGTTTCATGTCTTGATTGTCTTCAAGGGAGAACATGCTTGCCCGGGTATTAAGAAGGGTATTGTTTATTTGTGTACATTATCTGATTAATCTTTTGTTGCGTGATCACTTCTTGCTTAAAGTGGTCGAGAGGGTTGGGCAGAAAGTTGATTCACTCTGCATATAGTTTTGGGTTGTGGTTTCTTATTGGTACTTGATTAAGCATCTTGTATCACCTTGTGATGATAGAGGATACTTAGGTGGCGGACAAGACTTAAATAAGATGCAAATACCCATTTGTCTCTTACGGTTGGAGTGAATTGTGAAACATAGAACTAGCTTGTGCAGTTGGCTTTACACTCTTATCTAACCTTAAAAATGATCGGTACTGACCATTTTAGACCTATATTTGATTAAGTTGGAGATTAACTTGTCAACACAAGCGAAAACTGTGACATCCTTTCTATTATGGCTGCCCTGAAAGAGGAACTTCAATGTATGGTTCTTGCTCTTCTTCTCCAAGCACTTAAAAGAAATCCAAGGATGAAGCAGAGAAGGCAAATAGACCTAGCACAGTGCCTTAACATATGTATGTTGTTTCCCCTTTTGTTAATGCATTTTTTATCTTTTTGGGTCTTGGTGCAAATTATAGGTGGACAGCTATATCCATTAAGATCAAGTTTGAAGCTTCTTTGCTCGGCAGAGCACATCTCTCAAAAAATTGAAGTGGACATAAGCAATTTGACATTGGGGACAAAATTCTACTCAATGATATCGATGTAGATGCTTCATTGAAGGATCTCAGCACAAGGTAGACCAAGCTTGTGTGTAAGATTGTAGCAATAGATGTTGAAAATAGAACTCCAAAGAAAGCTTAGTTGATTTCTTTTTAGTGAAACAAGCTGTTGATGGTTACACTTTACATATTATGTTGATTGCTTATATTGTACTTTAGAGATACAATTGTAATTTTCTAGTGTGTATTAGGATCTTTAGTGATGTAATTTGTACACCAGTCAACCTTTGACTGTCTTCTATTAGTAGACTCAGACTACATAAATCTGGGATAGCAGCGCGATAGACATACACGCATTTCCTCTCTATTCTGATTGTAATTGAAACTCTCGTAATAGAACTCCAATGGAAGTTTAGTTGATTTCTTTTTAGTGAAACAAACCGTTGATGGTTACAATTTACATATTATGTTGATTACTTAGATTGTACTTTAGAGATACAATTGTAATTTTCTAGCGTGTATTAGGATCTTTAGTGATGTAATTTGTACATCGGTCAACCTTTGACCACCACCTATTACTAGACTCGGACTAGATAAATCTGGGATAGCAGCGCGATAGACATACACACATTTCCTCTCTATTCTGATTGTAATTGAAGCTCTCATTCTTCTTCATCAATGGAAATGTGAGAAGTTTTATTGAGTTTGCCAATAATTGACATGGTATCAGAGCACAGTCTCTTACCAATTGAAGAATGGACAAGGAAAAGGGGGAGAAAGATGGTACTTCTGGCAAAGATGGGGGAAGAATGCCTGGCGAAAGAAACAACAACCCTAGACGTGAATGATCCGCTGTACGAAGCCATTATCGAGCAAACCAGATAAATCTTGGCTCCGAAATTCACAGGCGAGGGATTACTTGGCTGGAAATGGATAATGCAGTAGGCCCTTAGTGCCAAGAACAAGATTGGATTTGTAGATAGCAGTATATCCCACTGAAACTAGCAAGCGCTCCTGATGCATCCCCGATGTATCGTAGACGTGTCGTGAACTTAGATGAAACTTCGATAGTTAGGGAAAGACACGAGATAAATTAAATTGGAAACTCCATTTCGATTGAGAATTTATACACAAGAAATTCACTCAATCTCCCTCGCCCCACACACGGACTCCGGGACAGTTTAGGACTTTATCCCAAAGTCCTCTACCCTCTCCTGACAGTCGGCCTATGGTTCCCTAACCGCTCCCCGACTGATCAATCTACCAAATACAAAGTGTTGACACACAACATCAATCCTAACCAGCTCACTAACTCTCTAGCCCTTACACACTTAAGTCTGAATCACTCTTGCTCAGATAACAACCATCCTATAAATCCCTAGACTCTAGGGGTCGACTACAGCTCCTATTGTTCATAACAACCATACTAGACTTGTAGAGAGTCTTCAACTTGATCTGAAGATGTTTGGACTACGTGTCGCCTTATGGTTGGTCACGCCGGCGGCAGCCCTCTCGATTGGTCGAGCACCACTTGTGTGCCCCACTTGCCTGATTCTGTCTGGCTCATTAAATGCTCATAAATGCTCTTTTAGTCTTCATTACAGCTATGCAATTGTTTTGATAAGTAGCCCTTTACCTATCTTGTCCATTTCCACCATTAATGAGTTGTATTATTGCCGTGTACTAGTTGATAGTGTGAATGTATGAGTCTGTATGAATGTGTCGATCCTCTTGCAGTCTTTTGTCTTTGATTTTCTTTTTAAGCATGAGTGATATCTTTGTGCGGTGCTTGACTTGTTGTATGTGCTAGAAGTTCTAGCGTGAGCTCTCCAGACAGGTGCGCAACCGGTTAGGCACATGTCATGAATCGAGTGCGCTTGCAACCGTGCGTGTGAAGCCACTCCTTTGCCTGTCTATCTAAATATTGAAGCTTAACAAACATGTTAAATACACAATACAAGGTTTGCTATCATCAAAACTTAAAGGATCTTGACTTAACACCCGCCCAGATCCGTAGGACACATTTCGAATGGGAGCCTGGAAACAAGCGTGCTCTCTTGTTGTCACTTGGATTATATCTTCTCTTGCGCCTAACATTACAAGGAATGTCATGTACACCGAAGACCCGAAAGAAATTTGGAACTGGCTTTGCTGGAGATTTAAGAAAAAGAGCATGGTAACTCTGCACAGCATCAGGGCGCAAATAGCAAGCCTGAGACAAGGGGAAGATATGGTGACTGACTACCTGATGAGGTCAAGGGAGACTTGGGCAGAGTATGATCTGGTAAAACCCTTCGAATCTTGCAACAGTTGTGATTCCTATACCTCACTAGAGATCAACGCAAACGATGAGAAGAGGAAGAAGCCATCCACTTCCTAATGGGATTAAACAAATCCTATTCGCACCTCCACGGACAAATCTTGGCAGCTAGTGAACTCCCAGTCTCAAAGACATTTTTGCGGTAATTGTACAAGAGGAACAGACCAGACAATCCACTGACTCAAGAGAAGAAAGCGACCAAGGCCTGGCCCTGGCGTTTCAAACGGGAAACAACGGGTTTACTGGTAAGGCGAAGAATAATAATTTCTTCTCCACTAACAACAAATCGACCGCCAAGAAAACCTTAGCCAAGACTTCCAATCCCAGGAGAAAGGAGTCGCCAAAGTGCCTAAATTACTGAAAGACGGGTCATCTCCACAGTGAATGTTGGTGGATAATAAGGTTTCTATCGGGGGATTCAAGACAATAGAAAGAAACTCGGGTGAATTCTATGGTGAGTCAACAAGTGATAGTCCGACTCTCTAGTCAAAGGTTTCACCACAGAGCAATTGTAACAGCTGATCGCCTTTCTTCAACAACATAAGAACGATGCTGGAACAACCAAGACAAGTGATTCGGGGAGTTTACAGGTAAGTCCAAACCCATTGTAAATTCTTTTCCATGCCTGACTTCGAATGCAAGTTCTGCTCTGGGTTGTCTGCAAGAAATGTGGATTTTAGATTCAGGCGCCACAGAACACATTAGTGGCAATATGAATTTACTCTTTGATTGTATGTTGCTGAGTGAAATAAAAGAAATTACATTGCCTAATGGGAACAGAAAATACGCAAATCATATTGGGAGTTTAACCGCAAACGGTTTAGCTTATTTAGAAGGAATTATGTATGTTGACAGCTTCATGTTTAACATTATCTCTATGGGTAAACTGGTTAAGAAACTTAATATGTCCATAGTCTTTAATCAATACTCTTGTGCTTTGCAGGACTTTGAAATACGAAGGTTTCAAGAAATAGGAAAATTTGTTTGTGGTCTGTACATTGTAAACATGAGAATGCTGCCTGATTTTATTTTCAGTAAAAGACATGTTTCTAAGACTTGTATGAATCTGTATGCTGATGTATCTACTACTATAATAATGCAGGTGATTACATTCTAATGCACAATAGATTGGGCCACGTCCCTTTACTGAAATTAAGCAATATCATTGACTAGCATATTCCTAACAATGTTAAAAATTCTGGCTTACCTTGTGTTGTCTGCTATGAGGCAAAGGGAAAACGCCACAAATTCCCTACATCCAACATTAAAACCTTGAAACCATTCAAATTGATTCATATAGACATATGCGGCCCTATGAAAACATAAGATATAAATGGTCACAAATACATACTGACCACTGTTGATGACCACACTAGGGCCACATGGGTCACACTTTTAAAATAAAAGTCTGAAGCCATGCAACACATTAAAAATTTGATCAATTTAGTTGAAAGGTAAATGAACCAAACCGTGAAAACAATTAGAAGTGTCAACGCAAAAGAGTTAGGAAAGTCATTAAAAGGAATAAAGTTTAACTCTCGCGAGGGAATTGTTCACCAAACCACATGTCTCCACACTCCGCAGTAGAACGGAGTTGTCGAGCAAAAACAAGGTCACCTAATGGAGGTCGCTAGAGCTCTATTGTTCGGGTTTAGAAATAAAGTTTTGGGGCTATTTCGTTGAACATGCCGCTTACCTGATAAACAGAATACCCAGCAAACCAATTCTCAGCCTAACCCCATATGAAAAACATCACGGCTCTAAACCTAACTACAATGAAATAAAGAGTTTCGGTTGCCTCTATTACATGACGAACCTCAACCCTAACAAAGGGAAGTTAGACCCTAGATCCTATACATGTGTATACATTGGGAATTGTAAGAACACTAAAGGATACAAAGTCCTAACTCTTGAAGAAGGAAAGACCAAAGTCACTCATGATCTCACCTTCTTTGAAAAAAATTTATCCTTTGGTTAACAATGATTGGAAAGACAACCATCAAAAGAACCATTAGGATACCGACATTTTCCTTCAATCCCCACTTATAATCGAGGATGAGCCTTGTACGTCTTAGCATTCTGAGATAAGAGAAATGCCTACCCCACAAAACTCCACCACCGACCATGAACAAATCACCCCTGAAGCCCATGTCGAGCCCACTACAAATCTTCCACCTCTTAGAAGGCCCACACGACCCCATAGCTTCCCATCCAAATACAGGGATTATACCTGTTCCACCAGTATAGACTCCAAAGATCTGTTCCATCCTATCAGAGAGGCTTCAACATACTCACCCCACTTCACAATTTCAGGCCATTGTTAACACCCTATCTGACCATCTCCCCTCCTCCACCATTCTCTCTTACTCCATTCACCAAGACACAAATAAAATCATCAGCCACATCAACAATCTAACCGAACCACCAAATTATCAAGCAGCCAGAAAGGACCGTAATTGGATATGAGCTATGGCCCAAGAATTTGATGCCCTCAAACAAAACAACACATGGTCTATAGTGGACTTGCCTAATTGGAAGAAACCCATTAGTTGCAAGTGGGTCTACAAAACAAAGCTCAAGCTAGATGGAACCTTAGATAGGTTTAAAGCCCGGTTAGTTGTTAGAGGCTTCACACGAAAACAAGGGCTAGATTTTGATTAAACCTTTTTCCCCGTAATCAAACTCACAACAGTTTGAGCTCTCATCATAACAGTAGTAAAGAGAGGATGGATCTTAGATCAGCTAGACGTCAACAACGCCTTCTTACATGGAGACCTCTATGAAGACGACATGTCTATACCTCAAGGGTTAGAAGTGAAAGGAGAAAACAATGTCTGTAAACTTCACAAATCCCTCTACGGTTTAAAACAGGCTTCTCGGCAATGGTACGAAAAACTTGCCACTTTCCTTAAGGACCTTAATTTTGAACATTCTCAAAATGACTACTCTCTCTTTGTCAAGAAAAAGAAAAATAGCATAACTCTCCTAGGAATCTATGTCGATGATATTTTAGTAGTTAGAAATGGCACGAAGGAAGTTCAATATTTAAAAACACAACTTGACAAGAAGTTCAAGATAAAAGACTTAGGAAGATTAAAATTTTTTTCTTGGCATGGAATTCCTAGAAATCGATGATGGGATCATCATGGCCTAACAATGTTACATTAACCAACTCTTTCGTGACCTCGAGATGCAAGATTGCAAACCCTCTGTTTCTCCTCTCCAGCTCAACCTTAAATTATACAAGGACTCCGGTCCCAAACTACAAAATCCCACCACATATAGATGTTTAGTAGAAAAACTCAATTTCCTTACAAACACATGGCCCGACATAGCTTTCGCTGTCCAGTTCCTAAGCCAATTAATGCAGTCACCTACTTCGGAACATCTCAAAGCTGCACACCACACCCTTTCCTACATAAAGGGCACTTCCACCTTCGGGTATACTCTTCAATAAGAAACAAAACTTCGATCTCCGGGCCTACTGCGATTCTAATTGTGCATCTTGCCCCATCACACGCAAAGCCGTTTCCGGATACTACATTCTCCTTGGGGACTCACCTTTGAGTTGGAAATCTAAGAAAAAGACTTCAATTGCCATGTCTTCAGATGAAGCAGAATACAAGGCTATGCGCCAAGTAACGGAAGAATTGAGCCGGCTCACAAGACTTCTCAATGAAATTGGTATTCCTGACATAACTCCTATACCCCTAAAATGTGACAACCTAGCGGCCATTCACATGGCTAGAAATCCCGTCTTATACGAGCGAACAAAATATATAGAATTAGATTGCCATTTTATCCGTGAGAAATTACAGGGTGGTCTCTTATACAAGGCTGACCTAATGACGAAACCATTGAGGGGTAAGAGTTATCAGCACTTTTTCTCACCTCTCGGCATGCAACGCCAACCTCCTTAACGACACATCTGCAGAAACTCCACTACATCCAGATTTCAGCGCATAAAATTTCCAATCAAAGAGCTCTCTTTCTTTAGTATAAAGGAGTGCTCTTTGAGGGGGGATATCAGGATTACCAAACTCCATATTACATCATGTTACACTTTACATATTATGTTGATTACTTAGATTGTACTTTAGGGATACAATTGTAATTTTCTAGTGTGTATTAGGATCTTTAGTGATGTAATTTGTACACCGATCAACCTTTGACAGCCTTCTATTACTAGACTTAAACCACATAAGTCTGGGATAGCAGCGCGATAGACATACACACATTTCCTCTCTATTCTGATTGTAATCGAAACTCTCGTTCTTCTTCATCAATGAAAATGTGAGAAGTTTTCTTGAGTTTGTCAATAATTGACATTATATGATGTATTACCAAAATGATCAGCACAACAATATCGTATTATATTGCTTTCTTTATGAATGAAATGTAATGGTATCTTCCTCTTCTTCCATGTTACCTACCCTTGGGAACTAGACAGTAAATATGTTTACCTTTATGAAGATTCTCTAAACTCCGTTTAATGTTGGTGGTAGTTTTTTTCTATTTTATAAAACATCACTAAACATTATTAGTAGAAACTAATTATTATTAAAGAAAGTTGATAGGCGAAGTAATTAGTTTGTAAAATAGTTATTGAAATTTCAATTACAAAAAATTATAATACCTCTCCATAATTTTATATTATTACTTTTATTTTACAAAACAAACTATCAACTAAATAATACTATCCATTATTCAAATTAATTCTTAGAAAAGAAAAATGGTAACCTAATGGTTAAAAGTTTCTTTACCATATGCTCATAACATATACACACCGGTAGTAGGGAATCCAAAAAAATCGTTACCGTGGTATTGACCGGTAACCAATTGTATAGTACTGTACTAGCTAGCGGTTAACCGATCAGCTTTTGTGGTACATCTAATCAAATCGTCATAATTTTATGGTTGCGGTTTAGTTAACAATATGAAATATTATTCCACGGTTAACCATGATTTTCCATCTATAGATATTATGTTTATAGAAAATTTACCCAGTCTACAATTCAAATAGAAGTCATAACAATAAGTCTAAAATATTAAAATGGACAATATATGCATTTTATTCCATGTCAATGGCCTTAAAGTTAGAACTTGTAATCTCATGCGCATAACTGGGTCATTAAGGTGTTACTTGCAAGAAAGCTCTTAAATTGTGAATTTTCTGAAAGTGTAATATTTTCTTGCTCTCTAGGTGTATTCTTTGATGCAGCTAACACTGTACATGTTCATGCCATTGAACAATGATAACCTAGGATTAAAAAAACAATATTACTAATATAGATCATATATTAAGTACAATAACGATTGAAGATGTTGTAAATCGAGTGAATAATAGAGAGAAATCAAAGAAGGAAGATGAAGAGAGCGAATAACGAAAACAACTTTGGGGAAACTCACGTAGGTTTTTGTATTTCTCTTTGCAAAAGAATGCATGTACAACCCTAAGACAACCGTCTATTTATAAACATAAACCCATCTAAAAAACCCGATACGGGCCCAAAACCCGTACCGTTCCATACTACCCTCGCACCCCAGTGTTCTGCAACATGGAGAGCTACTCCCCTCAAAACTCCCCAGCCGATTCAAATGATGGGCCTGTAATAGCCAGCCCATTATAGATTTTAAGTCAACTACAATAGAAGAACATGGTGAGCAATCTAAAATAAATTTTATTGTAATCACATTTGGTAAATCATTTGTGATGTATTTGCTATCATTTAGTTAGGATCTATGTTTTAACATATTTGCTTGAATTTAAATGAGCAGAACATAACTTGTATTCTTAAATTGTACTACCTCCGTCCCGTCATAAGTGTCTTGTTTACTTTTTGGCACGCTTTTCCACTTCAATATTAAACATATATGATAAAATAATTTTACAAAATTAAGTTGTATAATATATAGTTTTTCATATAAAGATTTCATTATAAAATATAAATTTATAAAAATATATTATCTAACATGTTAAATATTAAAGTCAAACGACACACCCAAATAGTAAAGTAGACGCTTTGACTGGGACGGAGGGAGTATCTCAGTCTGTGTGATTTCATAAAATGCACGGTATAATTATATAATGACTTTGTTAGATGATTGAACGTCTTATAATCAATATATTTAGTATTTAGGCAATATAACATGTGGGTAAATCATATGAAATTGAATAACAAGTGCTTCCTAGTTGGTTGATAATTTTAATTTGCTTATTTGATCTAGTTTGTTATAGTTACAGTAGATTATAGAAATGAAAAAAAAATCTACACGGGATACCGCACTGTGTTAAATGGTTATTGGCTTATTAGTTAACTGTTATAAACGAAAACTAAGGGAGCGTTCGGCCTGCATTTTTTGGACAGCATATGCTGTTTTAGACTCCTTTATTTGTTTTTGCTGTTCGGCTAAGAGAGCATAAATGTCAGCATAAATGTCAGCATAAATGACAGTATAAATGTCAGCATAAATGACAGTATAAATGTCAGCATAAATGCCTACAACAAATGCTACTTTTTCGTTTCCGTATTTTCACTTCTGTTTCTTTACTCACTTCATAATATAATTACTGTGACTATTGATTTAAAAAAAAAGAAACTTTTTACAAGTTAATTTATTTGTTACAAATTACATAATGCTTCAAATAATTTATAAAAAATAGTACTACTTCTTTAACCAATTTTAAAAAACCACATTTATAATATAAATCTACAATATATTATTTGTAATACCACATAGATTAATAAATTAAAAATCAATAAATATACACTTGTTGATATATAAATTAAAATATTAAAATAGTATATAGAATTATGAATGCATATAAATTTATTAACATACAAAGTTACAAAAATAGTATATATTATTAAAAGTTACAATTTCACTAAATAAGTTCACATAACATTATCAGAAAATTTGAAACGCTTGTTCTCTTTTTTTACGTTTTTATATTTGTAAGAATTATAAAATTTAGATAATAAAAATATATTGTTTGGAAGTTACAAATTTTACTTAAATAATAAAAATAAAAGTTTTATTGGTTATATAAATATTTTTATTTTCTTTGATTTCTCAAGTTTTTTTAATGTAAATTAAATACTCATAGTAATATATTGTTTGTGAATTTTTCTATTTATTTTTACTAACAAAATAAAGTTACGTAGTGTAATATAATAAATTGTAATTGTAATACGAAAACGGTAAACGCACTACATATAACTAACTTAACCAAACATGCTGCATATATGCTGCACTACCAAACAATAGTTTTCAAAACAGCTGCATTTATGCCAGCACATTCCTGTCAGCAAATATGTTGCATTTATGTCAGCGCATCCCTGCTGTCAAATATACTACATTTATGCTGCCAAAACAGCCACGCCGAACACAACGTAAATGGTTATTAGCCCATTATAGATGGGCATGGCGACCATGGAGCTTGCTCCACCTTGTAATATGGCTTCATGCCATATGTCAATATATTATTGGCTCAATTAAAAGTAAGAGAAGAAAAAAAGAAAAAAGGAAAAAGGAAAGAAACAACACACACAAGGAGCACAAGGCGGAGGAGAGAGAAGGAGGAGAGAGAAATAATAATTTTTTTCAAAATGTTATAACTTACAAAATAAAAGTGCAAAAATAAAAAAAATTATACCATTGTTCATTATTTTTCGTGCTCTTCGAAACAAGACGCATCATGGATATGTTTTGGTCAACTTAAAATTTTATGTTTTTAGAATGAGTATATAATAGGTAGTTTTTAAGTGAATCTTACTCATTAGTAAAATGAATCTTCTTTAATAATAAAATGAACCATATTCATTAGCAAAATGAATCTTACCACAAACACCATAAAAACCACCATAGGATAACTAAAAACGTCGAAGGCATTTTTAGGGTTTGTAGTACAGAGTTTAGGACCCTAAATCCTAAACCACAAACCCTAAAAAACTGTCGAGTCAGTGACCACAATATAAAGCGTAGAAATAATGCCAAAAAGATTACCCTACCGCCCCAACACCCAAAAAACCACCCTAGGATAGCTAAAAACGTCGAAGGCATTTTTTCTAACTAGATGAGCTACATCTGCATTTAAAAAAATTGATGGTTTACACCTTTTTTTAAATTAGATTGTAGGAATATAAACTCATTTAATATTAATTCTTATTTATGTAAAAGTGTAGATATATAAGTACATGACCCAATTTTTAAAACGCGGCTGTATATATTTAATAGAAGTGACATTTTATTAATTTCTTTTTTAGGTAAAAGTATAGTATTTATCTAAAAGGATAGATTTTTTAAACTGCAAGTGTGGATTTGTTTGATCAAAGTGTACATTTTTAATTCAGACAACACAATTTTTAAAATGAAAGAGTTGATTTTTAGTTAGTAATAAATAAACTCAGCCCAACACTTATCTTCTTATATTTAATTTAAAGAATTCATGTCCAAAAAAATGTTTATTGAAAACTTGGGATCTTTTATTTTTCAAATCATCATGCCATTTCAATTTCAGATCGTGCGAATTGATCGTGGAAGAGGTTTCTTTTTCTTTATCTTTAAAATTAAAAATTTAATTTACATTTATCACCATCGATTTCAATTTTTGATAAAAAAAATTACATCGTGGGAATATTGATGGTGGAGAATGCATTTTTTCTTTATTTATAATACTACAAATTGATTTTGACATCTATATCCTTATAATAAACAATGAAATATAAACCATTCATTTATTTTTTAAAGAGTCAATGGCTATGATTTAATTAAGCATGCTCAAAAATCATCAATGGCAGCTTCACGTGTTGGTCTTCCGTCGACCGAAGAGATCGTGGGAAGCACAAATCACCAGAGCAATGTCGACCGTGGCCAGGCTGTCGAGGAGAGCACTGAGAGCAACAGAAGCTCTCTCGCACAACCACAGCTACCTCCTCCGTCCGCTTTCCACCGCAACTGCCGTGCAGCCTCAGCCATCAACATCCCCGCGCTGCCGACGCCAAACATAACCTAGTCCCCAGATCGAGTCAAATGGATTATAGGGCAGCGGAGATCATTCCGTTGGCCAGTGGAACCCAAGATTGTCATCGACGCTTACGTATGCGCCTAATGTTGTGCTAGCAGGGCAGGTCACCGTCTGGGATGGAGCCTCCGTTTGGAATGGCGCGGTCCTCCGTGGAGATCTAAATAAGATTAGCGTTGGCTTTTGCTCGAATGTTCAGAGAGTGGTGCTCCACGCCGCCTGGAATTCTCCCACAGGTTTGGGCATTACTCCTGGTTTGTGCTTTCTGGTTGGTATTGATTGAAATTTGTGGTGTTTTTCGTCTGGGTAAGTTGCGAATGGCGTGCAAATATGGTGCACTGAAAAAATGCGGGAGGGAGTGTACATACTAGGATTTAAGTAAAGGAGAGGAATATGTTGACATTATCGGACCTCATTTACAGTGGTAGTGTGCTGCTCCTGCATTGTCATTCCGTTTGATTGGCTGTTCAACAGTGCTGTGATGTTGGTGAATTTCCCCAATTTTGCTCGCGTCACGATTTCATTATGTCATGCTTTTGGTTCTGATACGTATAGTTGACTTGAGTCTCTTATCTTTGTTGTAACCCGAGGCCGCCGAGCTAAACGGGTGCACTCATCTTAACGACCCGCGGTTATTAGTTTTCTAAAGAAAATGGCCTTACGCCTTAGTTCTATATGCGGAATAGTTAGTGACCACACCCTAGGTGAACGCTCTGTCTTTCTGGTAGTAGCGGAAAGATTATGGTCGATGGATTTAAACACGGTTATGGTTGATTTAGAATTCATGGGTCCTAATTTCATAGCTTATTTGGTCGCCGAAACTCAGGAGGCATTCTGAAAGGTGACTTCTTCATATTGTGTCAAGTATTGTCTGAGGTTCTCTGAATTTGTGTTGATTCTTGTAGAAGAAAGCAATTTGTTTGCAACTATCAAGTTTATGAATTTGTCCACAGACTAACATCTGGGTCCTACACTGCACTGCCACCACACTTAAGAGCTGAGTCATGTCATTTCATTAATCCCAGTTGGACCTAGGAAAACGGAATTGTTTGTTATATATGGGCCATACTCCATTACCCCTATAGAACACCCACTTGAGTTTCTTCCTGCTCACTGATATAGGAATTGAGCTATTGCATCTATGAGCTGTGAAGGGACGTTAAGGTGAGGTTGAGGAACTGGTTTCTAGCAGGATATGAGTGTATCAGGCAGACAGATGATCAAATTTTGGTGGTGTGTCAAGTTTCAGTTCCGGGTGGGATACTGTCATTGATTCAGTTCACAATTTGTGTCTCACTGCTTCTCTTCCTGTTGCCTGTAGCTATAATGCTGTGCCATTTTCAGAATCTATAACTGGCTACCAAGTAAGTCAGATATCAGGAGAAAACCATGGAGTTTCGTAGGACCTTTTATGCTGCCTTTTAGGTCTACTTGCTTATAGCATCATATGGCCTTGATAGTCTGATTAAGAGTCAATTTGTCTTAAGGTTTATTTTTTATCAAACTGACGGCCCATCTGTCTCTGTTTTCCCTGTGAAGTACCACTGTTTTTGTCTGAATGGCAATATTTCTTTTGTGGTCATTATTAGGTTCAAATTCAATTCAGCAAGTATTCGAATGGATTCATTTCATCAGGCCCGGTTTCACTAGAGTGCATACTTTTCTTTCTAGTTTGGTTTGTTATGGTCATTACTATGGGTTTAAGGATTGGGTTTGTAATGAAGGGTGAAAACTTTGTTGTAAAAGATGCTAATGTTCCTATATTGGACCTTTGTGTTTGTTGCTTAAAATATCAATGAATTAATCTCTTTTCTCCAGTCTCATTACTTTTTCATGTTGCAATGTATACTTGCTGGGGTTTACTAGTACCAGCATAGTTAAAACTCGTAACAACTTAATGTTAAAACTCTTAAATCCTTGTTTGTCTCAGGGCTACCAGCTGAAACATCGATCGAAAGATACGTGACAATTGGTGCATACAGTCTATTAAGGTCTTGCACAATCGAGCCAGAGTGTATCATCGGGCAACATTCCATCCTAATGGAGGGCTCTTTAGTGGAGACTCATTCTATTCTGGAAGCTGGCTCTTTGGTTCCCCCAGGGAGAAGAATTCCATCAGGTGAACTTTGGGCTGGAAACCCTGCAAGATTCATTAGAACTCTAAGCCATGAAGAGATTCTGGAGATCCCGAAGCTCGCTGTCGCTATTAATGATCTCAGCAAAACTTATTTCTCAGAGTTCCTCCCTTACTCTACGGTCTATTTGGAGGTTGAGAAACTGCAGAAGAAGACGGGCATCTCCATTTGACTCAACTTCTCAAATTCTATGTTTTAAAAGATGAAATGGAGCTTCTTGATATAATAAGCATATTCACAGTTGAACAGAAGTGTTGTCTTCTACGTTCTGTTCTTGGACCTCTTTTCATGGATGGAGATGTATTCAATCATTTCTTTGCTGGATGATTTACACTTTTGGAATGGGAAAGTACAAGCTCACCTGCAATTATGGAGGGCTTAGAGCACATGCTCTTAATCAAGGACCTTTGGTATCATCTTATCACTTAGTTAAATTCTTTAGGAAATACCACTTAGTACTCGAGACAGATAATTTTTTGAATTAAATTCATTTTCAATCAGTTATTTAGAATAGAATAATATCATATAATAAATCATATTTATAAAATATTATTTGATTGTTCATGTCAACTATATCAAATTCATGATACCCCTATTTTCTTTCGTAATTCACAATATACCCCTATGGTTTTAGTAATTCAACTTTAAACATGTTTTAATGTTGTCCAAAATTGATGAAATTTTACATGGACGATTGTAAAGTGTTATATTTTGGTCCAATATCAAATTTGAAGTTTTTTAAGCTCACATGTGACCTGTGGGACCCAATGAGCAGTCACATGTTCATTGGGTCCCACAAGTCACATGTGAGCTTAAAAAACTTCAAATTTGATATTGGACCAAAATATAACACTTTAGCATCATCCATGTAAAGTTTTATCAATTTTGGACAACATTTAAGTATGTTTAAAGTTGAATTACGAAAATCACAGGGGTATATTATGAATTACGAAAGAAAACAGGGGTATATCGTGAATTTTCAATAGTGATTTGAAAGTTTACAATATATCATTAGGTGTTAAAATATTATAAAATTTTGAAATACTACTAAAAATATGATAATTATATAAAATAAATAGATAAATAATTTATATAAATCAATATAAAGGAATAAATTTGTAATAAAAATTTAATGTTAACAAATATAAAACATGCCGTAAAAATTAACAAACAAAAAATCTATTTCTTCTCTTTTTGTTTACTTTCTTTAACTCGTAAAAATAAGTGTAGATGATTTTCCATATTTTTGTGGCCCCATCATTAGCAGCTCAATTCAACAAATCGTGAACCTTTATCTTAAATCTGGTTATCAAACGGTTTAAGCAGCCTACTCTGCTGAGAGCGACCAACCAACACTTCATGCCATTTTCATTGTCGGGAGAATGGGCACTCAAAGATAGGTGAAATTCTGAATTCAATCCGTTGGACAGAAAACAAACTCGAGGCCAGAGAGTCATTGTTACAGATTAGCTGCTTGGATAGAAGAAGAGATGTCGATGGACGTTAGAGCTAATATAGGAAAACAACTCAAGAGCCAACCTGAAGCTGCATGAATGAAGAATTACAGCCACGCAAGATTAACTGAGAGAGGAAGTGATTAGGAAGAGGAAGTGATTAGGAAGAGTTGAATTGACTGATAATGTGTATCTTATTCTTGTATTAGCACTGGTATTAATAGTTGTTTAGCTATTGTAAACAGAATACAACTGTAACCGAATGTAACAGAATGTAACCATTTTTAACAGAAATGAAAATACAGCTATTTAGCTGTTTAATTTGTCATCGTACAATATCATAACAAATCTCCCCCCTTTGAAAACCTTATCCTCAAGGTTCAAAATTGAGAAACTTCTGAATCAGGTCATGAAAGAACTCCCACGTAGATTCTTCTTCTGGTAAATCAGACCATTTGACTAACACTTGAGTTGCTGCCTTGTCCTGTCTATTCACCATTTTTCTTTCCAAAATGCGCTCAGATTCATGTGACAGAACATCAAAAAGAGTAGAAGGTAGGTGACTGGAATAGGTAGCATTACCGATCTGTTTCTTAATTGAGAAACATAGAAAACAGGATGAATAGCAGCAGATTAGGCAACTCTAACTTGTAGGCCCTAGTACCGCATTTGTCAATAACACGACAAGGGCTAAAATATTTTGGTGCCAGCTTGTGATTTACTTGAACTGTAACAGATTGCGGACGGTAGGGTTGTAATTTAACAAACACCATATTACCAATTTCACCTTTCAGATTTGTGCTTATTAGCCTGCTGTTCCATTCGATGTTGGGCTCTCATTAGATAGAACTTAAAGGATTTGAACCATGTTTTCCCTATCCTGTAAGCACTTAGCCACCACCGCCACTTTGGACTCACCAGGTGGATAAGGAAGGTGTTGAAGAGGGGTTTGTCCATATACAGCTTCGAAGGGTGTCATCTGGATAGCAGAGTGAAAGGTAGTGTTGTACCAAAATTCAACTAGCTAGAGGAAGGTATTTGCTTCATAGGTGAGGTCTGTGAAATACCCGAGAGATTTATTACCTTAATTAATAAGGATTAAATCAAATCATGAGCAATAATTGCTATAAATATTATTGTATAAAATATATGGTCCAAATTGGACATTAAATTATAGACAAAATCTCTAATCAAAGAGAAAATATTATTAAGGAAAATCAACTCCTAAATTTAATATCACATGTAACATATTATTACATGTTTTAAATACCACTATATATACCACTCAATGAATTATATAAATACTTTATACAGTCTAAACAATCATAGATACTATTATATTCATGTATATACATTTTAAAACCGAAAATACTATAAGTCACTAATTAACATGTAATCATGGTTACATATGTACAATTTATATTACAATGTTAAGAGATGGAAAAAAAATTCAAATTTCCCTCTTATTTCTTCTTGCTGCTGGCTACATGCTGTGAGTGACGAAGACAAAAGTAAATTCAGAAATATAAACTATCATATAAGTACATAAGTACATCCTAATACTCATTTCTCTTTTTCTTTCCTCATCTTTCCCCATGCTACCTACAATAGCAAACTACTGCTCCTGTCTTCCGTTTCCTCTTACCGTCTGTCCTTCCCTTTCTTTTCTCTTCCTGTTACACATTACAGAAACCATCCCCTCCCCTTCTTAACGTAGACAACAACCATCTGTTTTCTTTCTCTAGGCTGGAACAGTAAAAGGAAGCACAACCAATTACGTACAACACTCAGCCATCTCTTCATTCATCATCATTGACAATAATTTTGTAACCTAAACTGAGAACAAAGAGTGCACAGCTTTGCGCCTTTCTTCTATTTTGCAACCCACTTGTGAATGAGCAAAACCTGTTCTATACTTCCATCAATATCTTCACTCATGGTTTTGCAAACAACCGATGAACTTGGAGCGTATTATGTACCTCCTTCAAACTCTTCACCATGATTTTTGCATCAAACTAACAAAAGGAATATACAGCTCTTGAGCCTCACTTCATTCTCTACACTCATGGTATTATTGCAACCCAACATGGTGAAAAGGAGCTCCTTCATTCTCAAATTGATGAGCATAAGAACACACATTTTCTCTATTCATGCTTTTCATGTCACTGACGACAAGGAACAGCTGCTATGGTTGATTCCTCTCTTCATTCACAGTGTTTTTGCAACCTATTGTCAGTATATAGGTTGTTAATATAGGATATCATGTTGTACGCTTTTAGTGTGTAACATAGGTTTTATTATTGTGTATTTTACACCACTTAGATAAGGCCAGTCGTATATCCTATATATACATGTGCTACTGTATGATTAAACTCAGTGAGTAAAATCTCATCTTAACCGAGACACATTTTCGTAGTCTCTCAATAATATCAAGAAGTCATTTCATTGTTTCATTCACTCTCTAACATGGTATCAAGAGCACTCTTCTAAAACACGTGAAAATGGCCGATGAACATCTCAAAGGTTCAATCTCTGGCGGCGAGAAAACCCCCGTCGGCGAGAAGACCACCACCACCACCATAGACCACAATGATCCCCTGTTTGTGGCCTCCACTGAGCAGACCGCCCAAGGCCTAGCGCCGAAGTTTGCAGGCGAGGGTTTCCACAGTTGGAAGTGGACGATGCGGCAAGCCCTAAGCGCTAAAAATAAGCTAGGGTTTATCGATGGCACCATCGACCGCCCTGATCCACAAGATGCGTTTCGCACAGCAGCCTGGAAACGCGCTAATTCCTTGGTCGTGACGTGGATCATCTCATCTCTAGCCCCAAACATTGCAAGAAGTGTTATGTACACCGAAGATCCCAAGAAGATATGGGATTGGCTGTGCAGGCGCTACGAAAAGAAGAACATGGCTACCTTCCACAAGATGAAAAATCAAATCGCCGGTCTGAAGCAAGGAGACGACTCCATCACGGACTATTTCTTGAAGTCTCGAGAAACCTGGGCGGAATTCGATTTGGCTAGGCCACTGGATTCATGTGATTGCTGCGGTGCATGTAAGTCTCAGGACAAGCAAAGAAAGAGGCGCGAGGAAGAAGAATCCATCCATTTCCTGATGGGTCTTAACAAATCCTATTCCCACCTCCGCGGCCAAATCCTCGCTGCAACCGAATTCCCAAGTCTTGAAGATATAGTCTCCGTCTTTGTACAAGAGGAACAGACACGGCAGTCAACCGAATCAACGGCGGAAGGCGAGCAAACCCTAGCTCTTGCGATGAAAGGAGGCAGCAACTACACCCCGGGAAAACCAAAAGGAAATTACAACACAACAACACCAAGAATGCCTTCAAGAAAGGTTCTGGCAAGAATAGTGCTACGACAAAGACGGATCTGGCAAAGTGCTCCAACTGCGGTAAAGTTGGTCACACTCGCACAGAGTGTTGGTGGTTGGTGGGATTTCCCACGGGAGAAGCCAAGCAACAGAGAACAGCACATGTTGGATCGCTGATTGATGAGCAAACAAGGGAGACCAGTCTAGAGCTTTCGTCTGGAGGAACACAAAATGTACCAGAATCTCCTGTCCAAGGTTTCACCTCAGAACAGCTGCAACAGTTGGTCTCCTTCCTCAACCAGCAGAAGAATCCTGCCGGGACCGTGACCAAGCCCACCAATTTTGGACAATTTTCAGGTACTCCTAATACCACCATTAACTCTATACCTTGTTTGATCTCTAATGCGAGCACCATGTTCGACAATTTGAAAAACATCTGGATTTTGGATTCAGGCGCTACTGAACACATCAGTGGCAATAAATCTTACTTTCAGATTATGCTTCGTTGGAAAATAAAAGAGAGATAACTCTGCCAGATGGAAATAAGAAACAAGTTAATTATTCTGGAAATTATTTTTAGATGGTACTTGCTGCTTATCAAATATCTTGTTTGTGCCCAATCTATTGTTCAATATTATCTCTGTAGCAAGGTTAGTTGAGCAACTAAACGTCTCTGTGATTTTCAACCAAAATTGCTGTACTTTGCAGGACTCTGAAAGGGGTCTCACCCAAGAACTTGGAAAACAAGTTTGTGGTCTATATCTTGTGAATACACATGCCTTGAGTACTTTCATTTTTCAGAGAAATAATACCTTTGGTGTCTGTAATAGTCTGTCTGAAAAATTGTACAAGATAGACAACTCTAGTAATCTTCTTTTGTGGCACAGTAGATTAGGCCACATGCCTTTGACAAAGTTGAGCAAACTGGTTGATGTATATGTTCCACAAAAATTACAGAATACTATTTTACCTTGCACAGTTTGTTATCAGGCAAAGGGAAAACGTGCTAAATTTCCTACATCCATGATTAAGAGTCTTAAAGCTTTTGACATGATACACATAGATGTCTGTGGACCCATGAGATGCCAAACTATAGATGGTTGTAGGTATTTCCTGACCATAGTTGATGACTATACTAGGGCGACATGGGTTACACTCCTGAAACATAAATCAGATGCTATGGAATGTGTCAAGAATTTTGTGCACTTAACTGAAAGGCAAATGAATCAAACCATAAAAACAATTAGAAGTGACAATGCCAAAGAGTTAGGAAAATCCAATGAGGGAACTGAATTTTTCAAACAAAAAGGCATTGTTCACCAAACTAGTTGTGCCCACAGCCCCCAACAAAATGGAGTTGTGGAAAGAAAACAAGGTCACCTCATGGAGATCGCTAGAGCATTACTGTTTCAATCAGGTCTTAATAATGATTTTTGGGGTTTCTGTGTTGAACATGCTGCCCATATCATAAATCGCACACCCAGCAAAGCAATACACAATATTACCCCATATGAAAAACTATATGGGGAAAGACCTGATTATAACCAATTGAAAAACTTTGGATGTCTCTGTTATATGACCAACATAGACCCACGTAGAGGAAAATTAGAACCAAGGTCCTCTGCATGTGTCTACATTGGGAATTGTAAGAATACCAAGGGATATAAAATTCTAACTCTAGCTGACAGAAAATTAAAACTACCCGTGACCTGTTTTTCTTTGAAGACATTTATCCTTTGCTTGACAAAAAATGGAAACAGATGTTCCATAAGGAGCAATCTGAAGATGACATTTTCTTTCCTCTTCCACATCCACCAGAGGACGACCCTTGTACATCTCAGTTTCTGAGGTAAGAGAAGAGTTAACCTCTGTAGAACAAACCTCTGTAGAACCAGATCCTATTCTTGAGGAACACCCTGAACAATCCCAATCTGAACCACACACAGAACCTCCTCCCCTTAGGAGATCCACCCGAACCCACACTTTTCCATCCAAATACAATGACTATGTTTGCACCACCAGTGAGGAACACAATGATCTTTTCTCCAACATCCTGACCCAAAGACTTGAACCTGAAAAAACCTTACTTCAACTCTAAACACCATTAATACCCTAACAGACTTCAAACCTGTTTCAACCATCTATTCCTGTGCTTTGTACCAAGATAACCAAAGAGTCTTAGAGCACATAAATAATCTAACAGAACCACCCAATTACACCGCAGCCAGCAAGGATCCTGAGTGGGTCCAAGCTATGGCAAATGAATTTGAAGCTTTAAGACGAAATGGTACTTGGTCCATTGTGGAATTGCCCAAAGGCAAAAGACCCATCAGTTGTAAATGGGTCTACAAAACAAAGCTAAAGGCCGATGGTAGTTTAGACAGATTCAAAGCAAGGTTGGTAGTAAGAGGTTTCACACAAAAACATGGGCTGGATTACGAAGAAACCTTTTCCCCGGTCATAAAACTCACCACAGTCCGCGCCTTAATAATCATTGCCATTAAGAAAGGTTGGATCTTAGACCAACTAGATGTGAATAACGCCTTCCTCCATGGAGATCTCCATGAGGAAGTTTACATGAGTATTCCCAAAGGTCTAAAAGTTAATGGGAATAACAAGGTGTGCAAACTTCACAAAGCTTTATACGGGCTTAAGCAAGCCTCTCGACAATGGTACGAGAAGCTTGCTAGTTTCTTAAAGGGTTTAGGTTTCCACCATTCTCAAAATGACTATTCTCTATTTGTTAAGAAAACAAAAAATAGTATCACACTTTTGGGCATATATGTCGATGATATTCTTGTTGTTGGAAACAATCCACAAGAGGTCAAACATCTGAAAACCAAACTCCACAAACAATTTCAAATAAAAGACTTGGGCAGGCTGAAATTTTTTCTTGGGATAGAATTCTTAGAAACTGATGAGGGGATAATCATGTCTCAACAACACTATATAAACCAGATTCTTCAAGAGTTCGATATGCAGAACTACAAAGCTTCTGTTTCCCCTTTACCCCTCAATCTTAAACTACATAAAGATACGGGATCCAAACTTGACAATCCAACTGCATACAGATGCATAGTTGGTAAACTCAACTTTCTTACTAATACCCGACCAGACATATCCTATGCTGTCCAATTCCTTAGTCAGTTTCTCCAATCTCCCACCTCTGAACACATGAAAGCTGCCTATCACACCCTTTCATACATAAAAGGAACATCAATTTCGGTCTTTTATTCAACAAAACTCCAAACTACAATCTGAAAGCTTATTGATTCTGATTGGGCTTCATGCCCAATCACTCGTAGATCAGTCTCCGGCTATTACATTCTCCTAGGTGATTCCCCTCTAAGTTGGAAATCTAAGAAACAAACATCCATTGCCCTGTCCTCCGCTGAGGCAGAATACAAGGCAATGCGACAAGTAACAGGAGAACTGAGCTGGTTAAGCCGCCTCTTAACTGAAATTGGAGTCACAGACATTACACCCATACCCCTTAAGTGTGATAACCTTGCTGCCATACATATCGCTAGGAATCCAGTCTCTCATGAGCGAACAAAACATATTGAACTTGATTGCCATTTTGTTCGCGAAAAACTACAGGCTGGTCTGATAAAAGTTCAGTATGTTCCTAGCACACAGCAACTGGCTGATCTAATGACCAAACCACTAACAGGGAAGAGTTATCATAACTCTTTCCAACCTCTGGGTTTGCAACAACCAGATATCAGGTAAGACATACATAGTAAGTAACATATCTGGTAGCATTTCTTGTCTGTTTCCTCACTCTGCAGGTCATTCTCAGACGCCTCCCAGCATTGCCACATCTCAGAACTGGCGACAGAAGCAGAGCTGAAGTTCAGCAGCTGTTTTTCTCGCACCACCACACACATGCAGACAAAGAGCCCACTTCTTCCTGCATCCAGTGTACTCTTTGAGGGGGGATGTCAGTATATAGGTTGTAATATAGGATATCATGTTGTACGCTTTTAGTGTGTAACATAGGTTTTATTATTGTGTATTTTTACACCACTTAGATAAGGCCAGTCGTATATCCTATATATACATGTGCTACTGTACTGATTAAACTCAGTGAGTAAAAACTCATCTTAACCGAGACACATTTTCGTAGTCTCTAATAATATCAAGAAGTCATTTCATTGTTTCATTCACTTTCTAACACCTATACCAGCGTATATTGCTCGCCTCTTTTTCATTCTCTTCACTTTCGGTATTCTGGCAACCGAACTGAAGAACAAAAGCATATATACACATATCCCCCTGCCTTCTTTATTTTCTCACTCACGTAATAATTTTTCCACCAAAACTGGCAAGAAGGAGCATACTGCTCTACCTCTTCTTCGCTCTTTCACTCACGGTAATTCACATCCAAAAACTAGCTTAAGGCAACCAAGGAACAAGGGGCAATCATACTGATTTTCAAGGTAAGAATACACACCCTAAACACCTTCTTATTCTATACTTTTATAAGTTCAAAAATGGGTTGTCTTTAACACTTTCCCCTACTTCTGGTTGCTCACGCATGGAGCTCTCTCTCAGCCCTCTTATTGAGAAAAAACTACCTCAAGAACACATCATTAAAGGGGCTTCAAAAGAGGTAAAAATTCAAGAACAACCATGGTTGTTAAACCATTGTCTTTCCCTTATTTTCTTTACTAAAAAATGAAGCCTTCTTTCTTGTGGTAGAGGTCCGAAAACAACACTCTAGACCCTCCTCAAAACCAAGGTAAAGACTCACCTTTGATATTAAAAAAAACTATACATTTATACTCCTTAAAAACTAGCTATGGTGAAGTAGCTAATTTAGTTCTTTTCCTTGTATAAATGTCACAAAAAAATATATGAGTTATTCACCCCTAGAGTACCGTAGGATGGGAGCTGATTTCAAGAAGGAAACAAAGTCCTAGAAGGTAATTGCTTCATTAGTACCTTAACAGCAACATCCATGATTTAGCCTAACTCATGAACACAACTTTTTTTAACTTGCGGCTGTTTTAAATAGGGCCGTGAAGGGAGTGCAAGGGCTGGGTGATTCTTGTGGCTAAAACAAGGTAAGAGACTCTAAATCATACTTTAATACCTTAAG
>CM041780.1:230246113-230397644 GCA_023374045.1 Limonium bicolor | reverse complement strand
AGCGAAGTAGAAAGCAGCAGGAGGAGCTGAAGAGCTAGTGGGTTAATAAATTGATGCACGCCATCTGCTCGACGGATTGTCGCGGTGGGAGGTTTCATATTAATCTGCTGCTCCTTCAGATAGGGAAGATCATCCAAGGAGCTGAAATCCTTGACGAGGAAAAAACAGAGGAAAACGGGGGCTGCCACTTGTCTTTTAGCTGTTCATTGAGCATTGCGCATTGAGCATTGGCGTGGTATAAATGCTTGTCCGCGCTAGATTAAACTACTTTCAAAGTAGGACCATGCCGTGCCCATGTGGATGAAGGCCTGACTTGAAAACGCGGTTTGACTATTTCTTTCCACCATCCTCACTAACGTCCACAGTAGGGTGTTACTATTAACTAAAAACGGAACCACGACCTCACGCAGGGTGTAACATGGAGATAAAATAAAGTAATGACACTTGTTGTCATGTTATAATTGGGGGAATAAATAAAAAAATAAATGAAAGAAAAGAAAAGTAAAGATGCGTATGTATACGGGAGTTTTTTGAGATTGAGTGTAGCTTTGATTAATAAGAGAGAAATAGTTTTTTTTTTCAAAATGTTATAACTTACAAAATAAAAGTGCAAAAATAAAAAAAAATTATATCATTGTTCATCATTTTTCGTGCTTTTTAAAACAAGATGCACCGTGGATATGTACTGGTAAACTTAAAATTTTATGTTTTTAGAAGGAGTATATATTACGTATTTTGAAAGTGAATCTTATTCTTTAACAAAATGAATCTTCTTTAATAATAAAATGAACCTTATTCATTAACAAAATGAATCTTACCCCAAACACTCTAAAAACCACTCTCGGAAAGTTAAAAACGTCGAAGACATTTTTATGGTTTGTAGTGCAAGGTTTAAGGTTTACTTTCAATAAATGAAAGGTTTATACTGTTCTCACATAAGTTTGTGGTAATATTAACTTTCACTAGTATTAAACAAAATAGTCACTTTTCTTAAACCTTTGATTCACCTTTAAAAAACCTTTGATTCGCTTTTCTTAAACCTCTGATTCACTTTTCTTAAACCTCTTATTCACTTTAGTAAAACAATCTCTATTTACGAGAATCACTTTTCTTAAACCTCTAATTCACTTTTCTTAAACACATGATTCATTTTATACAAACCTCCGATTCACATTTTTTAAACCTCTTAATCACTTTAGTTAAACAATCAACGCTTACGAGATTCACTTTTCTTACTTTGATTCACTTTTCTTACTTTGATTCACTTTGTAAAAACTTGTGATTCACTTTTTAACAACTTTTGATTCACTTTTCTAAAACCTCTGATTCACACTAGTCAAACAATCAGAATCACTTTAGTTAAACAATCTCTATCTATGAGATTTGCTTTTTTCAAACCTCTTATTCACTTTTACGCAACTGTCTGATTCACTTTTTAATAACCTCTGATTCACTTTTTAACAACCTTTGATTCACTTTTCTTAAACTTAAGATTCACAATGAATCTTAAAAAATATATACATACAAAAAAATAAAAAATTTAAAAAACATATTCATGTTTGTTCTTATTTGAAGAGCACAAAAATGATGAACAATGATATAATTTGTTTTATTTTTGCACTTATATTTGTAAGTTATGACATTTTGAAGAAAAAAAAATTCTCTCTCCTCCCTATCTCTCCTCCTCATGTGTGTGTGTACCCTTTTAACAAATTTCCCTTTTTTTCTTTTTTTTCTTTATTTTCTTCCAATAAAGTGTTGACATGTGGCAAAGTGAAAATGACAAATGTACCCATCTTCATATTAGAACCTGGCTCCTTCGCCAGGTTCGAAATCGCGACTAAAAAACTCACTTTTTTGTGTATCTCTTTATGTAAAGAGTTCAATCAACTGTATCAACAAGAGGGCGGCCGCGCCACTACGGAAAAAGTGCTTATTTGAAGGTTATTTTATTACTAGTGTCGGAATTCTACCGTAATTATAATTTAAATAAGTTGGTAGTATATCTTAAATTAATGGTTTAATACATAATTTTTTTTTAAAAAATGGTTGTAGTATGCAAAGGGTTCGTACATAATCTTGAAATTCGGATGATTTTCAAAAACTCAAAGGAAGTTGTGATTTTCTAGCATGATTCGGTAGGTTATGAGCTAACAGATTCTCAGCATGTAATATATGAAACCATTTAATATCCGTTAGAGGAGTTAAGCTTGAGAGCATTTGATGTATGATATCCACTGACTGCTGCGGTAGAGCTGTTGGATGCCCATCAGTAATGTAATCTATGAGGCTCTTACAGTTGGAGAGTATCCATACCATGCAATACCATAGCGTTTAGCCGAATCAACCCCAAAAGCTAGTGTCATTGCTTCCACCTGGGATGGTACTAAATTCCCTGAACCTCCACAAACACCAACATTGCAAACTTTCCCTTGCGCCATGGCCACAAAAGCTAGGCCAAAGTGGCCATATTGGTCCAAACTAGCATCGATAGATATGTCAATCCATTGAGAATGGCCTGATCAATGCAAGGCTAGGTCCGGAGCAGAAGCGGCAGAGGCATGAGACATACTAGTGTTCCAAAAGCAGTCTTCTTGGTACCATCCCTATTCAAAATTCCTGATGTTATTATGAATCACTTGGCAACATGCAAACCATATGCGCCAAAGGAGGGAAGTGAGAGCTGCTACAAGCTGGAGGTTAGTGTTGCTGCATTCCGAAATATACCAATCAATGAATTGAGTGTTAGTCACTAGCTGAGGTGGATGCGGCACACACAAGCGATCCCAATAAGGTGGAAGCTGATGACACTGGAAGAAAACATGAGGCAGTGTTTCTACGACTCCACAGCAATAGCAGGTTGTTTGGATTGGCTAATGAAGATGCTGACGTAGCAAATCCATGCAGAGGACAACACCATGCAAAAGCTTCCAGCCAAATAAGCGTACCCTGGGTGGCAATGCACATTTCCAGAGTCGTCTTGTTACAGCACCCTGAGGAGCTGAACCAGAAGATGATGTAGATGGCATTGAAGCTGTAGAGAGGCGGACGTCTGCATGGTACGCCGACTTGACTGTATAGCTACCCGATGAAGTCAAGCCCCAAACCCATAAATCCACAAGACCTAGGTTATCTTGGATATGTATTTTTGTAATTTCTGTCACGTCATCAGGGTGAAAAGTACTTTGCAGTAACAGAATGTTCCAGACTGATGGTGCTAAGACAAGGTCCGAGACTTTGGTCCAATGTAAAGGGGCAGGTATATGCAGAGATAGGGTTTGCCATCTTGCTTAGTAGGGATCCACCGAGCTTGTATATGTGTAATCTGGCCATTGACAATTTGTTTCCGACCACCGTAGTCAATAAGAACCCGCACACTTATAAGAGCCTTCTAGACTGAACTGCACGTAGACATAGGATTTGCATTAAAAATAGTTATAGAGTGTAAATATCGGGCTGTGTAAAACCTAAAGATTAACAAGTCTAGGTGGGCGATGATGCGCCAAAGCTGTTTTCAAAGTAAGGCTATTGAAACTGCGTAAGTCTCGAAAACCAAGCCCTCCCGAGTCTAATGGAAGACACATTGTATGTAACACCCCTACTAATACGGCTCCTAATTGTCGTCTAATCGTCATACTTAAATAATTAAATCGCAGCGGTGCAAACAAGAAATTTGATATACTAAAAGCTAAATAAATTAATCTGGAAATTAATAAATCAAACGCTTTCGGGTTGCAAAAATCTCGGTCGTAGTAATATAGAAAATAGAAAAGCAACCGGGAATCGAACCGTGGGACTCGAAAGAAAATAAGTCTAATCCTAAAAGCAACAAAAAATCAAGAGGGTTTTTGTTGGTTGTTTTAGAAAAATTAAAATAAAATTAAGCAAAGGAATAAAATACTAGTTAAATAAAAGGTGATGAAATTTATATAGAAGAGCAGACTCTGGGTTCAGGTTGTTTTAATCTAAAAGATTTAGCAATTTCTACAGTTTGTCTCGAGATTTGGATTGGCTAATTCTTTAAATTTCTTTTCTGCACTAAATCCTAGTTTTAGAAAAGCTTACCTATCAGAACATGAGTTCTAATCTAGAAACAAGCAAGACACATAGGTGGATTAGTGTAACACCCCTACTATTAATTCAGTCATTACCGTCCAATTTCCTCGTGCTTCCCGAGTCACGCAGCGGATACATACTTACATACCTCGGGTGATACAATGCCGTTAGTCACCCACGTGACTAACAAGGCTACTACTTCTACATACAGCATCGGTCTGATGGACCGGAATATCCGGGTACTACTTAATACAATACATACTCTCATTACATACTGATTACTACAATACTCCATTCGATACTATACTTCACAACTCCGTACAAGATAATACACTACGCATACCGAGTTTACTAGGTTCCAAATCAATACAATACTTCTCCCAAATTCATACACACTTACTAGGAATCAATCTGCTACCCATTCCTCACAAACTAGATACTTCTAATTACAAGGCGCGCCACCGGTCTCTCACCTTGACCGTATTTGCTCCGGGTACCTGCACACTAAAAATGGTCCCCGAGGGGTCAGCTTACGCTGAATATGATAACCGCATACCCCGCGTACTAGCGAGGGTACGCCGACCATTTGGTCGAATACATGCAATTCATTTTGCAATACATACATTCATGCATACGTACATACATGCTTTCCTTCACGATACTACAATACTACACAAGGTATACATACACACGCACAGTACAATACATGCTTGGAAGACAATACAAGTCAACCAATGCTTACTTACCATTTTCCCGAATACACATACACAATACATACTCATTACATATCCAATACGCAATACGGAGATACAATTCTCCAATACATACAAGGTCCAGTTAGCTTCATTACACACCCGGGTTATCGGGTGTTCGATACTCTTTTACTTCCGGTCAATGACTTACAATAGTCAAGACCAATACACATACGATACTTACTTCTTGCATACTTTACTTCCGTTAAGTCGGTATGACCTCCGGGCAGGGATTACTACATCCCACCACCGGGCTTTAAGGTGGCCCACTAATCCAGGATGCTACCCATTCAAGGGAATTGGTCCATGGAAAAGATTACAGCCAGGATTCGGATCCAACCTCTTGTGTTTCCTTATCCTCACGCGTGGCCGAAACTATATCGGACTTCTACTCATTCCATTTACTCATTACTCAAGTTAGGAGTTAGAATGTTAGGAATTAGTAGAAGTCAATACTTCATTTCCATACATACATACAATACTCAAGTACACAATACTTACACATACCTCTCAATTCCATTCATTCATTTCATGAATTATACAAACTAATTGTTCAAGAAGATACAACAAGAACAAAATAGTTCAAACACAGTTAAGTGCAGTATAAGTCCGATTCGTGCATTTATCTTATTGGTGATCACATAAGCACACAAATCGGGGTAACCAGGTTAGGATACAGAGCATGAAGAAATCATACCGTACATCGTTGTATCCGCACTACCGGCCCTTCGAGGATCAACTATTGGATTCCTATACATACATGAAGTAGTATGATCAATGATCTATTATTGATCTACTTATTCCTTCATTGATACTTTCAATGTATTCTTACTACTTCATTACTTTCTTACTTGGTTATAAAACCATTCTTTCCTTTACTACTTCGTAACTTACTTCCTTACACGTTTACTTACTTTCTTACCATTATTACTTCATTAGTGGTGTATTACTACTTTTATAGCATACCGGTGTATAGGCATATACCTACACATATTATGATTACTATAGTCATATTATAGAAACATCTTTTTTTTTGTAAGTGTTTGGGCCGTCCGACCCACCGTCCGACCCAGGTGGGTCGGACCATTCCAGTAGGTTTCCGTCCTCTGAAATTACTCCCGTCCGACCCAGCACTGTTCCGTCCGACCCATACACCTCTGGGTCGGACCATTCCAGAAGGTTTAAATTTTGTGACTTAGCTCCGTCCGACCCCCGTCCGACCCAGGCTCTGGGTCGGACGAAGTCAGAAACTTCGCCATTTAGAAAATTTGCCCGTCCGACCCACGTCCGACTCACGGCCCTGGGTTGGACCATTCCAGAAAGAATTACCGTCGTTTCGCAAGGCCCGTCCGACCCACGTCCGACTCACGGCTCTGGGTCGGACGGTTCCAGAAAATTTATTTTCGTTACTCAGGCCTTGTCCGACCCAGAGTCCGATCCAGCTGTGGGTCGGACAGTAGCAGGAACTTGCTACAGGCCTTGTTTTCTTTTCCCAATTTCACCCATCGCTTCCCTGTTCTTCCTACATGCATCCTAACATGTTTTAGCACCAATTAGGCCATCTAAATCATGTTATTTCACTCCCTAATCCATTATACAATTCTATACTACTTATACACCATTTGTCAAGTTTCAACCCAACACCTACATTACTTTTCTTCACACAAATGCTACAGATTTTAGTTTTCCACATTTGCTACAGATTTTTCAATCTAACCTTTATCCTTCAATACCTTTACTACCAATACCACTACTAACATCATCCTCATATATCTCCCACTCAATCCTTCCCATTATCTAGCTCCTTTCAAAATCTGTTACAAGGTGGTTTACTTCCCTCTTTAGGCTCTCCAAGCACACCTAGTTTCTCCTAGTTCCTCCTATGCACTATACTACTTCTTGCTACAGATTTTACACTTCCCCATATTCATACCACAAGTACCAATCCATAGTTACTAAATATCTCCACTAACTTCAATACACACCTTGGTTCTCCCATTCACCAAGTCATCCATAATTGTACATATTCCTACCAAAATTTTGCCATAGCTCATCTACTTTTCTTACTTAGCCACACATACACCTTCTTACCACATTCATGCCTATTCTAGCCACACCCATACAAGGGTCCTACCAGCACACATACAAAATCCCAATACACCAATTTTTCCTCAATCCAAAATACAATACTCATGTACAATTATTTGGCTCTAAGGCCTACAATCCACATACTTGCTCTCTTAAATACTCAAACTGCACAATTCTCACAACCTGTTTACACAATACACTATACTCACATATTATCACTACTACAACAACAACAAAATTCCTGCACACTTACACATTCAATACCCCATGTTGTCCCAAGTTTTAAACTTCATTTAAATTACTTCAAAACCGTTACATTATCCATTCTCAATACACTACCACATTGCTACTACTTATTACTCAATTCCATTACTCATTTCTCTACTAAAAACTGTTACAATACAATACACAAACTAACACAAGGTGAGAGTGTTTTACCTTGTTTTGTTAGTTCCTCTTTCCTTCCTTTCCTTCCTTCTTTCTTTCTTGTCCTCGGTTCCAATGGGGTTCACACACAATGCTACAGCCCATAGCAATATACGCAACTACTTAGAACCTATCTTCATCAATTTAGGGTTTATGCTTGTTTGAGATTTAGAATGAAGCATTACCTTCCAATGAATGGATGGAGTGGTGGACAGCAACCAACGCAAGATTCCAACACCCAACAATGTAGCCAAAATCGGCTAGAGCAAAAGACACCAACAAGGTTTAGTTGCATTTTCGTTTTGCCCTTAAGGCCTAGAAAAAGATGAGTTTTCAAGAATGTTTTTACCTCCAAATGATCAGGAGGTGAAGGTGCTTCTAATGGTGGACTTGAATCTTCAAATGGTGAATACCCACCGAAATGAAAGTTGAGCTTTTGGATTTTTGAAAGGATGAAAACGTTCTCCTTTGCAAGGGTGTTGCAATGGTATAATTTGTTGGATTTGGAGAAGGTTTGAGTACTCAAAGAGAGGAGAGAAGGAGGAAGTTGAGTTGGTTTTTCCTTTCTCCATGGCTGTCGCAGGTGCAAAGAGGGAGTTCAGAAAATAGAGAAAGAGAGGAAGGAGGGTACGTGAGAGGAGGAGGAGAAAGTGAGGAGAGAGACTATTTTTTTTTCTTTTATTTACTTTGCTTGTCTTTTAGCACATAAGAGAAAATAAAGAGAGGGGGAGGCTAATAAAAATCGGCCCACATGTGCACACACACTCACATTTTTATTTTTATTTGCAAAGTGGACACACTTAGTTTGTTTATTTGCATTCTCACCCCCACGACTTACCAGTTGTTACAGTTTTTACTAACCGGTACCCGTTTTCTGGAATTTTCTCGTTTAATTAATTTTGTTGGTTCTAAAGCTTCACTAATATTCACTAATTATTTAGTTGACCAAAACTGTTACGAGTCTATTTGACCCGCTTAAAGTCGCGTTTTCCCGGTTTCCTCGAAAAACGCGCTTTAAGGTTCGTTTACGCTTTTAATACATTATTTGGATCCGTTTTCTTCGGGAGTTGTTCCCATATATTATTTAGGTCTTATTAAACCTTTAGAATCCATATAATACGCTAACCGAGGTCTCATGCCTCCCATGGTTATTTAACGCTTATTTAGCGTTCTCCGCTTTTAAGGCGTTTATTTATTTCTTTTGGATTTATTTTTCCTTACCAATATTACTCTAGCATTATTAGGCTCTTAAATAAGGATTAGAATTATCTTAACCACTATATTTAAGTTTGGGGTATTTCAATTAGGCGTAAAGAATTATTAGCAGCTGAAGGAAAACATAATCTAGCCAATTTAGTTTTCCACAGAATTTTTAGATTAATTTGACCCTCTTATTACTCACCGGTCAGTTTGTAAAAAGATTCGTAAAACAACCCAAATAATTCATGAGATTAATTGGGAAGTGCAAAGAATATTTTAATCCAAAACAATCCATAAAATCTCGAATAGTAACTGCAAAAATACATTGCTAAATCATCTCTAGTTACAAACAACCATCCCCTAGAGTAATTCCTACCTAGCCAGACATATTTGCAGAGATAACAGAAGGAAAGAGTTGAGAATTCATCCAAAGGAAATAGAGAACACCCGAATCTACTCTTCTGTCTAGATCTGAAATTAGCAAGGCTGGAGGTTGAAAGATGAAGATGAAGGTAGTGATGAAGTTCTCTTGCCCAAGCTTCCTCTGTGTGAGTCTTCTTTGCTGCGTGAAAAATATGATAGGAAGGGATGTGAATGTGAATTGTGGATGAGTGGAAGATTTTCTCTACAAAAATCTTCCATATTTATAAGTTAAATATAAAGACTCTTCACTTAACTCATTGATGATATTTTTTAATTTTCTTCAGTTTCTCAAAGTAAATGAAGACCTATCACATCTCAAACTCTTGGAAACCTTTGGAGTTACGTGCACATAAATAGGAAGTCATTGTCAGTTGTTTAATTTATTTATCTACCTCCGTAAAATACCAAATTCCCCATAAATCCATCCTAAACTTCAAAATAACTTACTTTCTGACATTTTCTTTATATATAGGAATGAACATCAATTAAATACAAAATTGGGGGGAAATGGTAATAAGACAAGGGGTTTCAGCAGTAAAATTCACATAAAATAACAGCATATCAAATTCCCACACATGTCTTTTGTTTGTCCTCAAGCAAATCCTTCGAACACAAGTTCAAGCAAAGTAAATGATGTAAAACCATGAAGGAAGAGCACAAAAGAAGATTGCAAATTTTTCAGATCAAAGGGCGCATAAGCTTTAAACTGTTATTTTAGAAACACAAAACAAGAAGTCTTCCAAACGTACTAGAAAGAGAAACAGAACCATAAGAACTTAGGCTTTAACCTTGAGCCAATCCACCTTAAATTCATTCTCATTCATTCTCAATGCCACGTACTCATGATCCATTAGATAAAAGTTAATATTAACATTTCAGCTCATAGAATGCAAAGATACTTCAATTGAAGTTCAATCTTTTTTCTTTCTTTCACCTCAAACTTTTCTCCACCCATGTAGCGGCTTTGGGTCCAACTATCCCAGATTCAGAGAGAATCATAGGTAGATAGGGATAAGACACCCAAAAGGACTTTAAAAACCGAGTGAACGAGGCCTCCTGATTTGGATCAGAATTTGCCGTTTTGGATCAGCGGAGTTAGAGAGTGAGTACCTTTCCGTTGTTCTTCCACCTTTACATTCCATTCATTCCCAGGATCCAAAGCTTAAAAAAACAGAGTTTAGATGGTAAATATTCTCAAACTTATTAGCAACTGACAACATAGACTTCAATTTTAACAATTAATACACAAATAGTTGAAAAATTCTGACCCCAAACCTACAACTGCGTAAATTCCTCTGTGGCTCCCTTTCAATAAATACCATTTACAAAACTCAAACAAATGCCAAAAAAAAAAAGCTTAAAAACAAGCTACGAAGGAGTGAATCCTCCCCCACACTTAGATTGGAGCAATGCCCTCATTGCTTGGAAAGAATTAAATTAGAAAGAGAATGCAATCCAAAGGTTTAATTCACGCAAGAAAGAAAAAAACAAAGGGAGTACTATGAAAGTATAGTAGAGTGAAAATAATACTCCCAAAGTTCGTAGAGTCGTAATATGTCCCCCACACTTGAGTTCAGCTAGAGTCGAAGAAAAAATATTCCGAAAAGAAAACCCATACATAGCCAGAAGAAACTCAAGTGGCCCATAACAACAGTAAGCTCCATCAAGGGAAAAAGATAGAAAACAAGAATAATGAGATGAAACAAATGAAAAAAAAAAACTAAGAGAAAAGTAGAAAATGTGGGTTGCCTCCACCAAGCTGCCCTGATTAGAGTCTCTGGCTAGCTAGATCACTTCGTTATCCCGGATCAAAGATCAAAAAAGTTGACAATGGCGTCAACGGGAGTAAGATGTGGACAACAATATGTAGTAAACCACCTGGATCAAAACAATATGTTACCTCAACAAATAGAATTGGAAAATAAATACTTCTCAAAATCTGGTGTTTGAGAAGGAATTGAGGGGAACGATCTTCCAGGTGTAGATGGAGTGACAAAGGCTCTTCTTCTTAAATTGTAGGATATATACATCCTCGCCTATCTGGTAAGGCTCAAAGAGTATGTCGTAATGGCAAAGAGGTGGAGACCCGTCCCCCTCAAATCTTAGGATGTAAATATCCTCCTCATCTGGGTGAGGATCAAGGAGGGTTCTGCGTGGGCAGTCAACTGCAACACAGACCTCTGTTGGCGTAGGGGGAACCAAGGGTGGGGAGGGAGGGTGACTTGAGGCGTCAACGAGTTGCTCCACTGAATTTTTCCCCAACTCTTGAAGATTACCACTGTCAAAGATAGTAGTCTGCTGCTGAGGAGTGATTCGTTGCAGATAATCTGGTCTATTCTCTAACCACAATTGCTCCTGTACGATGAGACAATCATCGAAATCGTGAGCTCCCCCACAATACGAGCAAAATATATCATGAGAATAGGATGATTCACGTTCGAATTGCTCCTCAGTCTGCCTCATCTCTTCAATTTCGAGGCAATCTTCGAACTCATGATTTCCCCCACACTGCGAGCAGCACAAATCAGAGGAAAATCGATCAAAAAAACCAGAAGACTCTTGCTTCACTGCCCAAACATGAGTCGGTTCCATAGACTGCTCCATCCGTCTATTGGCTAACTGTCTATAAAGTTTAGATGTCTCATCGTGTGATCTTTTCAGTTCAACCAACAACTTGTACAACTCACTTGCCATTGCTTCATCGATTCTGATCTTTGCCATTGTTAGAAATAACTAAGAACAAAATAAACTAATAATAAGATAAAATAAAATGAAAACAAAGAAACTAAAAAAAAAAAATAAAACTGAAATAAGATAAAATAAAATTAAAATTAAACAAAACAAAACAAAACAAATGACAACCAAGATAAATAGAAAGAAACAAAAAGAATTGAAAATAGAACTAAATAAAGTAATAGAAAGAAAACAATAAAAAAAACTTAACGAAATAGCTAAAACAACTAAACTTAAAATAAATTGAAAATAAAGTAAATCAAAGAAAGAAAACAATATAAACTAAGAATATAATAGAATGAAAAAAAATTTAGAATTAAAATACTATAAAGAAAAACAAAACAAGACAAATAAATTTAAATAAACAAAACACAAAATTCAAGTTATAACTAAATTAAAACAAGAAAGAAATGAATTAACAACAATAGTTAAATTTCTAAAAAAACAAAATAATAAAACATAGAATAAAATAAGATAAAATAAAAAACAAGAAAATGAAATAATTAAGAGAAAAGTAGTAAATGCAAAATAGCGAAATAACTAAAAATAAAATTAAAATAAGAGATAAAATAAAATAGAAAAACAAAAATAAAAAGAAACAAAACAAAACAAAAACAATTGACCACCAACGTTAAGGACTAGACAAATGTCAAGTCCCCGACAACGGCGTCATTTTGCAAACAAGATATTTGATATACTAAAAGCTAAATAAATTAATCTAGAAATTAATAAATCAAACGCCTTCGGGTTGCAAAAATCCCGGTCGTAGTAATATAGAAAATAGAAAAGCAACCGAGAATCGAACTGTGGGACTCGAAAGAAATTAAGTCTAATCCTAAAAGCAACAGGAAATCAAGAGGGTTTTTGTTGGTTGTTTTAGAAAAATTAAAATAAAATTAAGCAAAGGAATAAAATAACAATTAAATAAAAGGTGATGAAATTTATATAGAAGAGCGGACTCTGGGTTCAGGTTGTTTTAATCTAGATAGATTTAGCAATTTCTACAGTTTGTCTCGAGATTTGGATTGGCTAATTCTTTAAATTTGTTTTATGCACTAAATCCTAGTTTCAGAAAAGCTCACCTATCAGAACATGCGAGTTTCAATCTAGAAACAAGCGAGACACGTATAGGTGGATTAGGCGTAAAGAATTATTAGCAGCTAAAGGAAAACATAATCTATCCAATTTAGTTTTCCCCAGAATTTTTAGATTAATTTGACCCTCTTATTACTCACCGGTCAGTTTGTAAAATGATTCATAAAACAACTCAAATAATTCATGAGATTAATTGGGAAGTGCAAAGAATATTTTAATCCAAAACAATCCATAAAATCTCGAATGGTAACCGCAAAATACGTTGCTAAATCATCTCTAGTTACAAACAACCATCCCCCAGAGTAATTCCTACCTAGCCAGACATATTTGCAGAGATAACAGAAGGAAAGAGTTAAGAATTCATCCAAAGGAAATAGAGAACACCCGAATATACTCTTTTGTCCAGATCTGAAATTTGCAAGGCTGGAGGTTGAAAGATGAAGATGATGTTGGTGGAAGAAGTTCTCTTGCCCAAGCTTCCTCTGTGTGAGTCTTCTTTGCGGCGTGAAAAATATGATAGGAAGGGATGTGAATGTGAATTGTGGATGAGTGGAAGATTTTCTCTACAAAAATCTTCCATATTTATAAGTAAATATAAAGGCTCTTCACTTAACTCATTGATGATATATTTTAATTTCCTTTAGTTTCTCGAAGTAAATGAAGACCTTTCACATCTCAAACTCTTGGAAACCTTTGGAGTTACATGCACATAAATAGGACATCATTGTTAGCAGTTTAATTTATTTATCTACCTCCGCAAAATACCAAATTCCCCATAAATCATCCTAAACTTCAAAAAATAACTTACTTTATAACATTTTATTTATATAGGAATGAACATCAATTAAATACAAAATCGGGGGGAAATGGTGATAAAGACAAGGGGTTTCAGCAGTAAAATTCACATAAAATAACAGCATATCAAATTCCCCCACACTTGTCTTTTGCTTGTCCCCAAGCAAATCCTTCAAACACAAGTTCAAGCAAAGTAAATGACGTTAAAACACAGAAGGAAGAGCACAAAGAAGATTGCAAATTTTTAGAAAGGGCGCATAAGCTTTCAACTGTTATTTTAGAAACACAAAACAAGAAGTCTTCCAAACGTACTAGAAAGAGAAACAGAACCATAAGAACTTAGGCTTTAACCTTGAGCCAATCCACCTTAAATTCATTCTCATTCGTTCGAACGACAAAGGGGCATGAAGTAAAATCATATTCCATTATACCTTTCAATGCCACGTACTCATGATCCATTAGATAAAAGTTAATATTAACATATCAGCTCATAGAATGCAAAGATACTTCAATTGAAGTTCAATCTTTTTTCTTTCTTTCACCTCAAACTTTTCTCTCCACCCATGTAGCGGCTTTGGGCCAACTATCCCAGATTCAGAGAATCATAGGTAGCTAGGTGATAAGACACCCCAAAGGACTTAAAAACCGAGTGAACGAGGCCTGATTTGGATCAGAATTTGCCGTTTTGGATCAGCGGAGTACCTTGCCGTTGTTCTTCCACCTTTACATTCCATTCATTCCCAGGCTCAAAGCTAAAAACAGAGTTTAGATGGTAAATATTCTCAAACTTATTAGCAACTGACAAATAGACTTCAATTTTAACAATTAATACACAAATAGTTGAAAAATTCTGCACCTCATAACCTATCAACCTGCGTAACTTCCTCTGTGGCTCCCTTTCAATAAATACCATTTACAAAACTCAAACAAATGCCAAAAAAGAAAAGCTTAAAAACAAGCTACGAAGGAGTGAATCCTCCCCCACACTTAGATTGGAGCAATGCCCTCATTGCCTCAAAAGAATTAAATTAGAAAGAGAATGCAATCCAAAGGAGTAATTCACGCAAGAAAAAAACAAAGGGAGTACTGAAAGTATGTAGAGTAAAAATAATATTCCCCCAAGTTCGCAGAGACGTAGTATGCTCCCCCACACTTGAGTTCAGCTGTGAGTCGAAGAAAAATATTCCTGAAAGAAAACCCTACATAGCCAGAAGAACTCAAGTGGCCCATAACAACAGTAAGCTCCATCAAGGGAAAAAGATAGAAAACAAGAATAATGAGACGAACAAATGAAAAAAAAAACTAAGAGAAAAGTAGAAAATGTGGGTTGCCTCCTACCAAGCTGCCCTGATTTAGAGTCTCTGGCTAGACTCTCACTTCGTTACCCTGGATCAAAAATAAAAGTTGACAATGGCGTCAATGGGAGTAAGATGTGGACAACAATAGGTAGTAAACCACCTAGATCAAAACAATGTGTTACCTCAACAAAAAGAATTGGAAAATAAATACTTCTCAAAATCTGGTGTTTGAGATGGAATTGAAGGGAACGATCTTCCAGGTGTAGATGGAGTGACAAAGGCTCTTCTTTCTTAAACTGTAGGATATAGACATCCTCGCCTATCTGGTAAGGCTTAAAGAGTATGTCGTAATGGCAAAGAGGTGGAGACCCGTCCCCCTCAAATCTTAGGATGTAAACATCCTCCTCATCTGGGTGAGGATCAAGGGGTGTTCCACGTGGGCAGTCAACTGCAACGCAGACCTCTGTTGGCGTAGGGGGAACCGAGGGGAGGGGGGAGGGTGACTTGAGACGTCAACGAGTTGCTCCACTGAATTGTTCCCCAACTGTTGAAGATTACCACTGTCAAAGATAGAAGCCTGCTGCTGAGGAGTGATTCATTGCAGATAATCTAGTTGATCCTCTAACCACAATTGCTCCTGTACGATGAGACAATCATCGAAATTGTGAGATCCCCCACGATACGAGCAAAATATATCCTGAGAATAGGATGATTCACGTTTGAATTGCTCCTCAGTCTGCCTTATCTCTTCAATTTCGGGGCAATCTTCGAACTCATGATTTCCCTCACACTGCGAGCAGCACAAATCAGAGGAAAACAGATCAAAAGAACCAGAAGACTCTTGCTTCACTGCCCAAACATGAGTCTGTTCCATAGACTGCTCCATCCGTCTATTGGCTAACTGTCTATAAAGTTTAGATGTCTCATCGTGTGTCCTTTTCAGTTCAACCAACAACTTGTACAACTCACTTGCCATTGCTTCATCCATTCTGATATTTGCCATTGTTAGAAATAACTAAGAACAAAATAAACTAATAATAAGATAAAATAAAATGAAAACAAAGAAACTAAAAATAATAAAACTGAAATAAGATAAAATAAAATTAAAATTAAACAAAACAAAACAAAACAAATGACAACCAAGATAAATAGAAAGAAACAAAAAGAATTGAAAATAGAACTAAATAAATGATAAGTGGTGAAATAATGCTATTTTAATAGCTTCATTCACCTTCATTCTATTGGATGCATAACTTGTTTCACCACTTAAAAGAGTGTTTTAGTGATTAATAGTGAACTTATAGAGTTTGATCTCTTGATAGATAAAAGCTCATTTTGAGCATACTTTTGGGTTCTCTTTGAGCTAGTGGCATGCATCAACAGATTCCTCATCTCTCAAGCTTTTGAACGCCGTAAACGGGGAGCAATTCTGAGCCACAATGAAGATTCTGGGCCCGGCGCAAGTTAGAGCAAATCCTCTGGAGCAGGACCGACCCACTCTGGGTCGGTCGGATTGGTTTTTCCGGATGCCCAAGCTACTGGAATCGACCGACCCATAAGCCTGGGTCGGACGTGGGTCGGTTATACTTAAAATGACTCACGTGCCTTCTTCTTCGGAGACCGACCGACCCACGGGACCGACCCAGTCTGGGTCGGTCGGACGGAAAATTTGCCCAGATCTGCGTTTTTAAAAGCTGATTTTGGGGACTCTTATCTCATTATCCAAGACACACGACTCCAACCTGAAACAAGAGAAAGATAGGCGAAAATAGAGGAGAAAGAAGAGAGAAGAAGAAAGAAGAGAAGAAGGAAGACTCACCTTCTCCAAAGCTTCCAAGCTCCAACAATGGCTTCTTCTTACTCTTTTCTAGTTTTTCTTTCCTCTATGCTTGAGTAGTACTCTATTGTGCTTTGGGATGGGTCTTTGAACCCAAACCCTAATGTGCTTGTGAATCTTGATTATGCCTTAATATAGTTGTTTCTCTCTTAATTATCATTCAATGTTCTCAAATTGATCTCTTGAGTGCATTTGTGGTGAACCCATCTACAATTGGTTTTGAGTTAGGGTTTGTGACCAAATTGAGAGAGAACTCTTGATTTATGCTCCTAGGATTAGTGAGTATAATTTGGGGCTTTGTTCTAGAACTTGCTTAATGCTACTTAGTGAGTTTAGTCCTAATTGATTTTGAAGGCTAAAATTAACTAAGTAAGAATTAACTCATCTTTGGTTTAGAGAGTTATTATTGTTCTAAAAGACAACTATGGCATAAGAAGAGTTGCTAGCATATCTAGGTAGTTTGGGTGATTGCCAAATTCCCAAAGTACTTTTCCATCCAATCCATTAAACTATCACCTTTAGTTTATTTGTTGTTCTTGCAATTACTCAACCAACACAATCAAGCTTGCCGCCGGCTAAACCCCAATTTACTGTTTTCATTCAATTACTAAGTACCGAGACTAGGAAGTTAGGACCAATTTCCTTGTGGATACGACACTTGTTGTACTACACCGATTAGGTGCACTTGCCTATTCCTTGCATTTATTTATATACCTTGTTATATAGTTTTTGCACAACAAGTTTTTGGCGCCGTTGCCGGGGAATTGATTCCATCAATTTCCCTAGTTTCGGTATTTTTAGTTTTTGCTTTTGTTTAAAGTTTAGTGTTTTGTTTTCTTTGATTGTGTTTTCGTTTTGTGTTTTATCCTATCCTTGTTTATATTTCTATTGCTAAGTTGTAGTGCTGGTTTTTCTTGTGATTGATTAGGTACCTTGTGTTTCTTCTGTGTATGCCAAACACTCGGTCTAGTAGCTCCCCGCTTGCTAGTCCGAGATCCGAACTTGAGCGCACTTAGAAGACGCATAAGAGATTTAAACATGGCGGATGGAGATCAACCAGAAATTGAGAATAATGGGCAGCAGCAACACCGAGCCCTCTCTGATTACCACCAGCCGGATACCGAAGGGAGGCCTTCGGCTATAGTCCTCCCAGTGTTGACACCGGAGGAAGCGAGACAATGGGTTTCAAGACTCATTTCATTACCGCAGTCCGGGACTTAGGAAAGTTCAGTGGAGCAAATCCAGATGACGCTCCGAACCACCTAAGTCTCTTCCTCGACTTTTGCAATTCCTTCGGGAAAGCCGGTACGGTAAAGGAGAGAATCCGGTTGCAGCTTTCCCCCATTCCTTATCCGACTCCGCATCGAGATGGTTTAGAAGCTTACCGCCCCAATCAATCCAAACATGGGCACAAATGGCTCAAAAGTTCCTTGCCAAATACTACCCGACTAGTAGGACGAGGCAACTGATTGGAGAGATTAATACATTCTACCAAGAGCCCGGAGAAACCTTGTACGATGCATGGGACCGGTTCAAGGAGATGTTAATGAATTGCTCCCACCATGGGTTGGATGATCAATCGTTATGCCTATCTTTCTTTAATGGGCTTGACGATGCGAACCGTTTGCTTGTGAATTCATCCGGGAGGTAGCTTCATGACCAAGTCCCCTCAAGAAGGAATGGAACTTCTTGAGACAATGACTAGCAACACGAGGCAATGGGACTAGAAATAAGGGAAGAACTCCAAGAGCGGCCGGTCTACTTCATGTCGAACCATCCGATCATCTTTCCGCCCAAATATCCTCACTCACAAAGATGGTGGAGAAGCTTGCTACATCCCAAAAAGAGAATGCAAAATCTGTAGCTTCATCATCTTCCACTTCAGCCACAGAGGGGTGTGCTATATGTGCGGGTCCCCATGAGACCCATTTTTGTGAAGGAAGAAGTTACATCGAGGACAAGAAGATGTCAACTTTGTTAGCAACCGCCCCCTACAACTATAACAACAACAATGCCCCATGGAGAAATCATCCTAATTTCTCATGGAGGAACAACGATTCCACCCAAGGAGGACCGAGTAATATTTCCAACAACTCGATGGGTTATAAACCTCAAGGGCCACACCAAGCAAACAATTCTCAAATGGGGTATAGACCTCAAGGTGGCCCGCCGGGATTCAAACCGAAACAACAACAACAACCATCCTCCTCCTCTTCTGATGGTAACTTGGCTAGAATGGAAGCCATGATGCAAAACATGCAAAATATGACGATGAACTTCATGACTACCGCCCAAACTAAGTTCACCGAGCAGGAGGCCTTCAATGCCAACCAGATGACATTTAATCAGGGCCTTAAAACTCAAGTTGATCAAATCTCAGAACAACTTGCTCAGAGACAGCCTGGCACCCTCCCAAGTCAACCGAAGCCTAATCCAAGAGAACAAGCTAAGGCGGTTACTTTGAGAAGCGGTAGGCTCCTAGAAGACCCCTCTCCCCAAGATGAAGTTGATGACCAAGAGAAGCAAAATCAAGAAAATCAAGAGGAAGACCGAGAGATACTTGAGGAAGTTCAACCTCCACAGAAAAATATTTCCAAGGAGAAGAAGTCTCCTGAATTACCTATCTCTTCCACTCTTGCTAAACATCTCCCTCCACTTCCTTTCCCGAATAGGCTCAAAGAAAAGAATTTAGATGAGCAATTTGGGAAGTTTTTAAGTATTTTCAAGAAATTGACAATTAACATTTCTTTTGCTGATGCTTTGAAACAGATGCCCATCTATGCAAAGTTCATGAAAGACATTCTCACAAACAAGAGATCTTTGCTAGAATCTGAAACGGTGCATCTCACTGAAGAAATTTCAGCGGTCCTACTAAGGCACCCTCCTCCAAAGCTTGGAGACCCTGGTTTGCCTATCATCCCTTGTTCTATTGGTGATTTTAATTGCGGTAGTGGTCTATGTGATTTAGGAGCTAGTATAAATCTCATGCCACTTTCAACTTTTAATAAACTTGGGATTGGTGAGTGCACACCTACTACTGTGCAATTACAACTTGCTGACAGGTCTCTAGTGTTTCCGAAAGGAAAAGTTGAGGATTTGGTAGTGACTGTGGGAACCTTTGTTTTCCCCGCTGATTTCATAGTGATTGATATGGAAGAAGATGTCAAGGTCCCTTTGATTTTGGGCCGTCCATTTTTAAGAACTGCCAGGACCTTGATAGATGTGGAAAAAGGGAAGATTATTTTGCGTCTTCATGATGAAAAGCTTGAGTTTGACATGTCTAAGATAGTGAAAAGACCCGCGCATGCGGAAGCTATTTTTGCAATAGATGTTGTCGACTCCATTTTGCAAAATAATCCACCCCCTCACTCTAATTATGATGCTTTGAGTTTTGCTTTGCTTGAGTCTGATGATGAACAGGAGATGGATCCGGAGGTGAATGAAATGGTAGCTGCTTTGGATAGAGCTCCAAGATACTTCAGAACGCACTACCCACCACCGGAACCACTGGAGAGAAGCGAGCAAAGAATACCTCCTTCGGTCGAGAAGCCTCCCACCGTGGAGATGAAACTTCTACCTTCTCATTTAAAATATGTTTATCTGACTGAACCTTGTGATCTACCTGTCATTATCTCCTCCTCCCTCACAGGTGAACAAGAGGACAGTTTGTTGAAGGTGCTTCGAAACCACAAGGGGGCAATTGGTTGGTCAATCTCCGATATAAAGGGTATCAATCCCCACTTCTGTACTCATCGAATCTTCATGGAGGACAACTACAAGCCACTCGTTCAACCTCAAAGGCGGCTCAACCCGAATATGAAGGAGGTAGTTAAAAAGGAGGTCCTAAAGCTACTCGACTCCGGGATCATCTACCCCATATCCGATAGTCAATGGGTGAGCCCGACCCAGGTGGTACCAAAGAAAGGAGGAATCACGGTGGTGTCGAATGAAAAGGGTGAGTTGATTCCCCAAAGAACAACAACCGGTTGGAGAGTGTGCATCGACTACCGGAAGTTGAACACGGCTACAAGAAAAGATCACTTCCCCTTGCCCTTCATCGACCAAATGCTAGAGAGTTAGCCGGGCAAGACTTTTATTGCTTTCTTGATGGCTACTCGGGGTACTTCCAAATCCCCATAGCCCCGAAGATCAAGAGAAGACCACATTCACATGCCCTTATGGAACATTCGCATATAGAAGAATGCCTTTCGGATTATGCAATGCTCCCGCAACGTTCCAAAGGTGTATGATGGCCATCTTCTCCAACTTTATTGAAAAAAGCATGGAAGTTTTCATGGACGATTTCTCGGTCTTTGGGCTCAACTTCGACTCTTGCCTAGAGAACTTGGACGCCATTCTCTCCCGATGTGAGGAAACCAATCTAGTACTCAATTGGGAGAAATGTCATTTCATGGTGAGAGAAGGGATCGTCCTCGGGCACAAGATCTCCTCCAATGGGATTGAAGTTGACCGGGCCAAGGTCGAAGTCATCGAGAAGCTACCACCACCCACCTCGGTTAAAGACATTAGAAGCTTTCTTGGCCATGCCGGGTTCTACAGAAGGTTCATCAAGGACTTTTCCAAAATCTCTAAACCTCTGTGTGATCTCTTAGCCAAAGAGGCAACATTTGAATTCACTGAAGAATGTCTGAAGTCCTTCAACACTCTCAAGGAGTGCCTTATCTCAGCCCCGATAGTTGTGTCACCAGATTGGAGCCTCCCTTTTGAAATAATGTGTGATGCAAGTGACTATGCAGTGGGGGCAGCCCTATGTCAGAAAAAGGAGAAGATTCTGAGAACTATCTACTATGCGAGCAAGACACTCAACGATGCTCAGAAAAACTATGCCACAACCGAGAAAGAGCTTCTAGCGGTTGTCTTTGCATTAGATAAGTTCCGCTCTTACCTCTTGGGAAGTAAGGTGATTGTGCATACGGACCACTCAGCCTTGAAATATTTGTTTACCAAAGAGGATGCCAAGCCAAGGTTGTTGAGATGGATTTTGTTGCTACAAGAGTTTGAGATCGAAATCAGAGACAAACCGGGTGTGCAAAATGTGGTGGCCGACCACCTCTCCGCATGGAAGTGCCCGATGAAGGTGTGCCTATAAATGAGTTCTTTCCGGATGAGACTGTTTTTGCAATCAAGGAAGCTGATGATCCTTGGTATGCTGATCTTGCAAACTACTTGGCAAGAGGAGTAGTGCCCCATAACTTGACCTACCAGCAGAGGAAGAAATTCTTCGCTGACTCGAAGCACTACTTCTGGGATGATCCTCACCTCTTCAAGACTTGTGCTGATGGGGTGATAAGGAGATGTGTGCCCCTGAGTGAAGTGAAAGACATTCTCACCCATTGCCACTCTCTTGAAGTGGGAGGGCATCATGGGCCGGCAAGGACCGCAGCAAAAGTTCTACAAGCAGGTTTCTTCTGGAAAACCTTACACAAAGATTGCCATGACTTTGTTGCTTCCTGTGACCGCTGTCAAATGATGGGCAACATCTCCCAAAACACGAAATGCCTCTTAATGTGATGCTAGAGGTTGAACCATTTGACTTGTGGGGCATAGACTTCATGGGACCCTTCCCTTCCTCCTGCTCCAATCTCTTATCCTTGTAGCTGTGGACTACGTGACCAAGTGGGTGGAAGCCGTTGCCTCTCCCACAAATGATGCTAAGGTGGTGACCAAGTTCCTGAGAAAGAATATCTTTACAAGGTTTGGAGTGTACCTAGAGCAATCCTTAGTGACGGGGGTTCTCACTTCTGCAACAAGCAATTCGAAGCTTTAATGGAGAAGTAGGAGTGAGACATAAGGTCGCTCTACCTTACCACCCCCAAACTAACGGACAAGCCGAGGTCACCAATAGAGAGCTGAAATGGATCTTGCAGAAAACGGTAAATTCTTCAAGAAAGGATTGGTCTCTAAAGCTCGACGATGCTCTATGGGCATACCGAACAGCCTACAAGACCCCCATTGGTATGTCCCCTTACCGTCTTGTCTACGGGAAAGCTTGTCACCTACCGGTTGAACTTGCACATAAATCGTATTGGGCTGTCAAAGCACTCAATTACGACCTCAAGAGTGCCGGAGAAAAGGAAAGTTTCAACTGACGGAGTTAGAAGAGATCCGGGAAGAAGCTTATGAGAACAACCGGATCTACAAAGAGAAGACAAAGAGATGGCACGATAAAATGATCCTCAAGAGAGAATTCCATGAGGGAGATCGGGTCTTACTCTACAACTCTCGGTTAAAGCTATTCCCGGGTAAGCTTAAATCTCATTAGGCCGGGCCTTTCTCTATCACCAAGGTGACTCCGTATGGTGCTGTGGAGTTAAAGAACACTAAAGGTGGAACCTTCATGGTTAATGGTTCGAGGCTCAAGCATTACATGGGAGGTGACATTAAACGGGTAGAAGCTCGTCCTATCTTCCTTCGGGAACCAGGTTTCATCTAAACCTTACTATGGTCTAGCCAAAGATCTTAAAAAGAAGGGCAGCTTTCCGGGAGGCAACCCGGACTCCTTTCCACCTCTTTAAGCAATTTTAATGTAGTAATGCGTGTAAATCCTTTTTGCATGTGTGGTTGTGTTATTTTAGCTGTTTTGGCATGTTTGTGTGGTTTCTATGGTCTTGTGGTGACTGTTAATGTTTTGAGGAGACAAACAAAAGGATTGGGGCAATTTTTTGTTCCGACTGACCCACTGGGTCGGTTTGGTATAATCTTCACAGAGGCAACATTCTGGAATGGACCGACCCACAGCCCTGGGTCGGACCTGGGTCGGTCGGGCTCAAATCTCCGAAACCCAACATTCTGGAATGGACCGACCCACAACCCTGGGTCGGACCTGGGTCGGTCGGGTGAAATATTTTGAAAAAAAAACACTAAAACGCGTCATTTTTTTAAAAAACCATTCTCTTCTTCATCATCGCCCCCGACTCCCCTTCCCCAAACCCAGAACCCCATACTCCCTTCTGCTCTCCCCTCTCACTTGCGCGCCCACACCACCACCCTAGCCGCCGCCCTGCTCTAGCCGGCCCTCCAATGTCGCGCCTGCCCCTCCGACGCCGACCGCGCCTCCGCGCCCACACCACCCACGCTGCACCCACCCGAACCCACAGCCCACACCCTCCCCCAAATCCCTAGTTTTTTAACATTTTCCCCCAATTTCGGTTCTAGCCGGTTTTGACCCCGATTTGTCCAATTTTTGCTCAATCCTTTCCATAAACCCCCAAGGTATGTGTTTCTAGTGTTACATTGTTAATTTGGTGATTTTTTTGAGAGTTACACTTGGGTCAAAAATGCATGCGAACCAAACACATCCTTGTGTGAAAAATTTGGAATTCTGCAAATGTGGCGACAAGGATTGTTTAAGATACTTATAAGGTTCATGCGTTTCGAGATTGAAATTGTTGCAAATTGGGTGGTTTGTGTATAGAATTTATGCTTAAAACCTTCACAGTGCGTTGTGATTTATTGGTGCTATGGACAACAATGGTAACATTGATGCTCGTTGATTGCGGTTCTGTTGGCTGTGTTGACTTGTGCTCAACCTACCTCGGTTAATCACTTTTAGAATTCCATTTCCATATGCCCAATGTGACTGATATTGGTTTTAGTGAATGATAATGTGCTCCATTGGTTCTGGTTGTGCGTGTTGAGCAAAATGCTACCATGTTGAGTATGATTTGGGGAGGTTCCTAGAACCGGGAAAAGGGTAGAAAAACGGGGGAGACTCTGTCCAAATTTTTAATTTCCGTTGCACTTTTATCTTTTATTTCTCTAATTTTTAACCTTCCATCTAACTCTATCTCTGTTGTTTGCTATTTCCTTTTGTTGTGTGTTCCTTTGTTTGATTTTGATGTTTCAGAACCATGAGTGGACGACCTAGAAGAAACCCCAAGCGCAAGGGTGGCGCCAGTTCTTCTCAGGCGATCGAGCTCACCCCTGTGCCTTCCAGTCACCCCTCGGGCCTTGTCGACGGCTGATTTATCAGCGAGGAGGCCCGGAGCTGGTACAACGACCCTCGCGTTCGGGAATTTGTGCGAGAGCGCACGGTCGACCCCGAACTCATTTCAGACCTCTGCCTTCAGGAGGTGATGGACCGCACCGGATGGGGGTGTGTCCTGAACATGGGCGGCCAATACTGCCCTCAGTTGGTGAAAGAATTCTACGCCAATGCTACCATTGAGATGGAGTACGGGACCACTACAGTCATCTCCCATGTCAAGGGCCGGCGCATCCGAGTCACCACGGAGACCTTTCTACGATACTTCCAACTCCCGATCGAGGATCTCCAGTACACCACCTGCATCTCCGTCGGGATCTTGGCGCTCACCGGAGGCACTATTTAAGCATCCTCCCTGTCCAGCGCAGAAAGAAGAATCAGGCTGGGACAGAGGTTCAGGTCACCATGACCCTGAACATGGTCAGTGACCCAGTGAGGAGGATAATGCTCGCGCTACTTCGCCACAACATCCTCCCACGGGACAGCAAAGATCTAAATTCCATGGATTGTTATATGATGGATTACATGGTAGTCCCGGACCCAGACCATCCTCTCTCTCTCTCTCTCTCCGGGCTGATGTTCCACCACCTGCAGCACATAGTAAAGCAGAAGAGTTCTCACCATCTGGGCTTCCCTATTTCCTGCACAGCCAGATTGTCCACCAGGGCGTCTCGGCTGCTGTTGAGCCTGTGTCAGACCCCATGGACCACATTCATGGGTACGCCATGCAGAGGATGGGCTTCTCTTGGACCGGGACGACTTGGGTGAAGGGACTTGTAGACGACGATCAGCCGAGTGCCGGTTCCTCCTCCTCCTCCGGAGCAGCAGCCTCTAGCGCCCCCCTCCTTGCTTTGCCCCCGCCACCGCCAGACACTATCTCTCGGTAGGAGTTCGAGGAGCGCATGGCCGCTTATCAGCGCCAGATGCAGGCAGAGATGGAGGCCAGGATCCAGCGCATGCGAGCCGAGTTCCGACCTGATGCTCCCCCACCTCAGTAGCCAGTTCTTGATGTCCGCTACCCGAGTCTTGTAGTTTAAAACACTGTTATGTTGCATTTGGAGAATTGTTCTGTTTATGTTCTTGAGACTTCTTTTCCAAATTATTTCTCTCGTACTTTCTTGTTCATTTAACTGTTATGTTGTATGCAACCCTTCTGGATATTATGCTATTAGACTCATCGATGAGTCTCCTTTTTATATCTAACCATGAGCTATTAGCGTATTCCTCGGAATCCTGTTGCGCATCGTTTATTTTTGTCTATGTATTGTAGAAACATACACACTGCATGCAAGCACCCTTCAAGGCAGAGTACGACACATGCAAGGGGAACTCTTGCAAAATTTTCCTGGGTCTCAGACTTGTTCCCGTCGGAGGTAGCGCTTCAACGACCCCGGACACTCTCAAGTGTGGGGGAACCCTTTGCCCACTTCACGTCTTATCAGGGGAGTACTAGTTCGCTAAATACTTACACGATGCTTTACAACTTTATGTACTCTATGTTTCGTGCTTCGAAAAGGTCTTCTGTTTGTTTCCCTTTAGATTTAGCTTTGACCAATGAGGACATTGTCCTCCTCAAGTGTGGGGGAACCGACCTTTTCATCTCTCCTAATACATATCTATTGCTGCCATGAAGAAGTTCCATTTGTAGTAAGCAAGTCTTTCCATGAATGCTTCGAACTTTCCCTCTTGAGGAGCAATTAATTGCGGTGCTTCCATAAATCCCTTTCTTGGTGAATTTTTATTGCTTAGGGGTCCTTTCTAATCTTCTCATCTAGGGATTGCTAAGGGGTGTTTCCTCGTGGAAATTTTTAAAAGGACTTGAGAGGCACCATCGGTACCCAACAAATGAGAGTTGAGTGTTCTGTAAAGCAAGGCAAAATGCCAAAGGCACAATTCCAAATTAATTCTTCTCATCTCTTGTTGCAAAAGAAAATCAAATGCAAATCTCTATTTTTCCTTTTGTTTTTCCTCAATGCCCATTCTTGAGAGAAGTTGGCCATGGTAAAAGTTCTCCAGGTCCAAAGATCTTTAAGCACTTGGAAACACTCTAGATCATACCCCAAAGCTCTATATTTTTATTTACCCTAAGCACACCCATGTCACCATGAGAAGGTTGGTTGTACTCCTCTTGAGATTTTTCACAATTTTGCTCACCTAAGTTCAAGAATTCACCTAAATACTTGCTTGCTATAAATGTTCCTTCTTGCTATGGGTTTCTAGATAATTTTGCTTGAGGACAAGCAAATAGATAAGTGTGGGGGAGTTGATAAGTGGTAAAATAATGCTATTTTAAGAGCTTCATTCACCTTCATTATATTGGATGCATAACTTATTTCACCACTTAAAAGAGTGTTTTAGTGATTAATAGTGAACTTATGGAGTTTGATCTCTTGATAGGTAAAAGCTCATTTTGAGCATACTTTTAGGTTCTCTTTGAGCTAGTGGCATGCATCAACAGATTCCTCATCTCTCAAGCTTTCCAACGCCGCAAACGGGGAGCAATTCCGAGCCACAATGAAGATTTTGGGCCCAGCGCAAGTTAAAGCAAATCTCTGGAGCAGGACCGACCCACTCTGGGTCGGTCGGATTGGTTTTTCCGGATGCCCAAGCCACTGGAATCGACCGACCCATAAGCCTGGGTCGGACGTGGTTCGGTCATACTTAAAATGACTCACGTGCCTTCTTCTTCGGAGACTGACCGACCAACGGGACCGACCCAGTCTGGGTCGGTCAGACAGAAAATTTGCCCAGATCTGCGTTTTTAAAAGCTGATTTTGGGGACTCTTATCTCATTATCCAAGACACACGACTCTAACCTGAAACAAGAGAAAGAGAGGCGAAAATAGAGGAGAAAGAAGAGGAAGAAGAGAAGAAGTAAGAGCTCACCTTCTCCAAAGCTTCCAAGCTCCAACAATGGCTTCTTCTTACTCTTTTCTAGTTTTTTTTTCCTCTATGCTTGAGTAGTACTCTATTGTGCTTTGGGATGGGTCTTTGAACCCAAACCCTAGAATATGCTTGTGAATCTTGATTATGCCTTAATATAGTTGTTTCTCACTTAATTATCATTCAATGTTCTCAAATTGATCTCTTGAGTGCATTTGTGGTGAACCCTATCTACAAATTGGTTTTGAGTTAGGGTTTGTGACCAAATTGAGAGAGAACTCTTGATTTATGCTTCTAGGATTAGTGAGTATAATTTGGGGCTTTGTTCTAGAACTTGCTTAATGCTACTTAGTGAGTTTAGTCCTAATTGATTTTGAAGGCTAAAATAAACTAAGTAAGAATTAACTCATCTTTGGTCCAACGATATCTACAGTTTCCGAAAAAAGGACAAACTATAGCATAAGAAGAGTTGACGCATCATATCTAGGTAGTTTGGGTTATTGCCAAATTCCCAAAGTACTTTTCCATCCAATCCATTAAATTATCACCTTTAGTTTATTTGTGTTCTTGCAATTACTCAACCAAACACAATCAAGCTTGCCGTCGGCACTAAACCCCAATTTACTGTTTTCATTTCAATTACTAAGTACCGAGACTAGGAAGTTAGGACAATTCCTTGTGGATACGACACTTGTTGTACTACACCGATTAGGTGCACTTGCCTATTCCTTGCATTTATTTATATACCTTGTTATATAGTTTTTGCACAACAATAAAGTAATAGAAAGATAACAATAAAAAAACTTAACGAAATAGCTAAAACAAATAAACTCAAAATAAATTGAAAATAAAGTAAATAAAAAAACAATATAAACTAAGAATAGGATAGAATGAAAAAAAAAAACAAATTAGAATTAAAATACTATAAAGAAAAACACAAAACAAGACAAATAATAAATAAATAACAAACACAAAATTCAAGTTATAACTAAATTAAAACAATAAAGAAATAAATTAACAAAATAGTTAAATTGCTAAAAAAATAAAAAAAAATAAGAATAAAATAAGATAATAAAATACAAGAAAATGAAATAATTAAGAGAAAAGTAGTAAATGCAAAATAGCGAAATAAACTAAAAATAAAATTAAATAAGAGATAAATAAAATAAAAAAAAAAATATAGAAACAGAACAAAACAAAAACAATTGACCACCAAAGTTAAGGACTAGACAAATGTCAAGTCCCCGACAACGGCGCCATTTTGCAAACAAGATATTTGATATACTAAAAGCTAAATAAATTAATTAGAAATTAATAATCAAACGCCTTCGGGTTGCAAAAATCTCGGTGTAGTAATATAGAAAATAGAAAAGCAACCGAGAATCGAACCGTGGGACTCGAAAGAAAATAAGTCTAATCCTAAAAGCAATAGGAAATCAAGAAGGTTTTTGTTGGTTGTTTTAGAAAAATTAAAATAAAATTAAGCAAAGGAATAAAATACCAGTTAAATAAAAGGTGATGAAATTTATATAGGGGAGCGGACTTTGGGTTCAGGTGATTTTAATCTAGATAGATTTAGCAATTTCTACAGTTTGTCTCGAGATTTGGATTGGCTAATTCTTTAAATTTCTTTTCTGCACTAAATCCTAGTTTCAGAAAAGCTCACCTATCAGAACATGCGAGTTCTAATCTAGAAACAAGCAAGACACATATAGGTGGATTAGGCGTAAAGAATTATTAGTAGCTGAAGGAAAACATAATCTATCCAATTTAGTTTTCCACAGAATTTTTAGATTAATTTGACCCTCTTATTACTCACCGATCAGTTTGTAAAAAGATTCGTAAAACAAACCAAATAATTCATGAGATTAATTGGGAAGTGCAAAGAATATTTTAATCCAAAACAATCCATAAAATCTCAAATAGTAACTGCAAAAATACGTTGCTAAATTATCTCTAGTTACAAACAACCATCCCCTAGAGTAATTCCTACCTAGCCATACATATTTGCAAAGATAACAGAAGGAAAGAGTTGAGAATTCATCTAAAGGAAATAGAGAACACCTGAATCTACTCTTCTCTCCAGATCTGAAATTTGCAAGGCTGGAGGTTGAAAGATGAAGATGAAGGTGGTGATGGAGTTCTCTTGCCTAAGCTTCCTCTGTGTGAGTCTTCTTTGTCGTGAAAAATATGATAGGAAGGGATGTGAATGTGAATTGTGGATGAGTGGATGATTTTCTCTGCAAAAATCTTCCATATTTATAAGTTAAATATAAAGGCTCTCCACTTAACTCATTGATGATACTTTTTAATTTCCTTCAGTTTCTCGAAGTTAATGAAGACCTTTCACATCTCAAACTCTTGGAAACCTTTGGAGTTACCTGCACATAAATAGGAATTCATTGTCAGCAGTTTAATTTATTACCTCCGTAAAATACCAAATTCCCCATAAATCCCTAAACTTTAAAATAACTTACTTTATGACATTTTCTTTATATATAGGTATGAACATCAATTAAATACAAAATCGGGGGGGGGGGGGGGGGGGAATGGTAATAAAGACAAGGGGTTTCAGCAGTAAAATTCACATAAAATAATAGCATATCAAGCGGTAATAAAAGATTGTTGAACTACTGGTGTTACCGTTCTCACTCGCCCATACAAGTGATAACGTGTTTACAAGATAATCACAATACGAAACATTTTCCCGCAGTGACTATAATAGATAGATAGCAGTTTAATATCCAAGATAATACAAACATAAGTCAATCTCGTACATAAGTCCGTACACGTGAGAGTCTACAAATATACACCTTGGTTTACAAAACCCGAGTCCAAAATAAAGTGTATGAAGGTCTCCAAAATATACCACTAGACAAAAAGTTGCGCCCCACGTCGACAGTCAGCTACTCTCCTGAAAAGTAATATTGTTTGTGGTATGGAATCAGCCCCTGCTGAGTATGTTATCACATGCCTATCATGCCCCCTTGGGCCCCCAGTTAATTGGTCGAGAGCATGAAGTTCATTTACATGCAATACTGATTTAAATATTTAAAACTGTAAAACAACAAATATAACAACCATACAATAAACATCCATATCACATGTGTTTCACATAACACATAACAATATAGCATAAATAAACAACAAGGCGAAGTAACGAGAGTTATAAATAAGTATTTATTCCCATCTTGGCTTTCAAGCCAAATAATGTTCACCTAATAACGAGCTAGGTAGCTGTTTGTAAATTGTTCAATTTATGCCTAATGACAACGTCTCATTAAAACGACGTGTCTCCAACCATACCCCTATATTCGGCTGGTCACCAACGGCAGTTGCCACCTCCAACGGCGGAGTATCCGACCGACGAACCATCTTAGTTCGTTGGAATTTCTTTGATACTTATGGACCCGTACGCGAACATCCTAGTATCGTTTTTGTGATCACAACGCACACCAAGAGCCACATCCTCTTGGATTTATTTATACCATCACAATTACAGTTTCTAGAACACTGATGATTAAGATCATTAATCTAATCCTAAATATATCAACTCGAGATCCAGTGTAACATTTCGAATGTGTGCCTTAATAAGGACTTATACCTAGTGTCCCTTGATGATTTATACCATTCGAATGTAAGATACGAGAGCGACGTTAAATAGGTCGTTGCTCCGTATATAAGTCTCTGATAATATATCTTATTATCCTATGCTACAACGTTTTTCTTACGTTTCTTATATAACACATATTAGATAGCATTTATTGTCGCTAGTTCGTTATATATATATATATGTTCATATATACGAACAATATTGTTATCGCACAATAGCAATAGTATAGGAATGATCATAATATACAGTTCATGCATACTATCACACATTCATACATTCAATCTTATCACAGAAGTCTTAACTGAGGAAATCCTTAAAGACAATCAAGGACACGTAGCGTACACCAAAAAATACACTAGCGTGATTTTTCACACGCTTTTCCAACGCACCACGAAAGTTTACGAGTCTGGAATACGTATCACACTACGTATTAGTATTCCATGCAAATAAATCTATATAGTACCCGGTACTATCACTAATCCCTCCCAGTTTATTTCTTGTTATTTAACTACCATCGTCTCTCGCGTTTTCGGGTTTACTCGGGATTAGTTTATGTTGATAATGTATTTCATGCATTAGCATATCATAGCACACTTCCAACTTAGGATTTATTTCCTAATGACCTACCTCCTTTCATTGTAGGTTTATTATATATGTAAACTCATATATTCGTTATCATATGTACAATATTTATAAGTGTGCATTTATATAGTTGTCACTATATTTTATGTATAACTTGATCTTATATTATACATTTCTCCTTATAATTAGTATTTTTATTACTCAAGGGTTGGTCAATTGAGTTGATCATGTAAAGGTAGTTGACTTGACTTAATTGTATTATCTTGGTTAGTTTATCCAAGCATACGAAACTTATATAACTCATATTAAATGTCTTGAATTATATGGTTCCTATTATGTTATGTACACATTCCAACATTAGAACTTCTTAATCTAATGTTTACAATTATGTTTCCTCATCTTATATTATCCCACTAATGATAATATATGGTTATTCAACCATACTATATAATTCACTCCATATCACATATTTATTTATATATATGAATTATGGGACCATTCATTAAAATGGCATTCTTAATAATATATTCATTCTTCCATAATGAATATTATTATCTTATAATTGTTACAACTCTTATAGCATTATAAACCATATTATAAACTTCATTTCTAAATACCCCAAAATTCTGTAACAGCCATTCCATTTCTTTTATTTACAAATCTACCACATTAATTATATAATGTTACCATTAATGTCATAAACCATATATTATGACATTATACCCTTATATCATTTATAACCTATGGTTATAATATATTTTATAAATTACCAAACAGACCATAACTCCGCGCAAGTTTCTTTAATTACCAAATGACCCCTTTTATTACATAAACTTCACATATGTCATAATAACTATATATTATACAATTCTTTCTATTTAATTCCAAATCAAACTCCATAAATCCCCGAAAAATTCACAACAAACCCTAGTCTATTTTATACACCATTTTGACCCTATATTTTTGGTATTTACACTTCTACCTCATTTGTTTTATAATTTTTACAAATAACTTCAAAACTTAATATAAATTTATAATTAAATTATCAAGTCACCTAATTTGGTCAAGGCCACCACTGTGGTCAACTTTGACCTCCCAAACACTGCCTTGACCCTATTTTCATGGTAATTACAGAACTTACCCATATCTTTCCTATATTTACATTTTAACCCCAAACTTTATAAAATCTTCCAATTTTCACCTAAAGTCATTTTAAAGCCCAACTTTCGGCCATAATTCCCTGCAGCTCTTTTCTATTTTTGTTTATTTACATTTTCACCCCAAACTTTATGCTAAATGCATAAATTAATTTAAATGTACTTTAAAACTTTAAATAACTTAAATAAAATAGCCTAATGGCATGGCCTTATTACAACTTTGTTAAATAACATAAAATTACACTTAAATAGCTTTTAAATTGCTGTAAACTCTCAGCCTTGCACTCAACTTTCCTATATTTACCAATTTTCCACATAATGTCTTAAATTTGCCAATTATGTTACTTAAATCCTTTAAGTGACTAGCCAGAGTTATCTATAACATTTCCTAGACATTTTAAGGTCAAAATTAACCATTTTGCTTGGTCCACTCACGACAATAATATTAGAATATACTTAGGAACATTTTAATGTGTCAAAAATAACATTAAGGTTTATACCTTTGATTTTTGGAGCTTTACTCCTTGTTTCTCCACGCCAGTTGACTATTAGCATAACATAAAATGCTAAGTCAGATTTTTCACTTTAAACATTAGCTTAGAAACTGATTAAACCAAGGGTTAGGGTTAGGGTTTCCTTTACCTTGAAAAATGATTTTAACTTAGGTTTTTCTCCTTAACACTCACGGCAGCTTAGGAGGGTATTTATCCACCTCTTGACATGAATTAAACAACAAGGAAATGACATGATTAAGTTCCAAACATGAACTAACCATAGGAATAACTTATAAGTCATTAGAACATGGATTTTACCTTAGAATCCCAAGCTTGTACAAGGGAGTTTTCGGCCCTATTTTTCAGAGGAATAAAGAGTTAAACCCACTCTAAAATACAAGCCAAATTGGCGGATTAAATCACTATAACATAAGCTAGAACTCTTACCCTTTGAAAACACCTAAAATGGTGTTTTTAGGTTGGATTCGGCTATCCCTTGAAGAACTTGGTGGATTTACTGAATAAACATGATAATTAAGAGGTAATGAGTGTATGAACTCAAGGAATACAGCCATAGAAATTGTAGAAGTCGAGGTGAAGGCTTAAGGTTGATTTTTACCTTAAAAGATATGATTTTGCCAAACTTTGATCCTTGTTCTTGTTTCAGCCGAGATTCACCTCCTTATTAAAGCATCAAATCTCTGAAGATGATCCATGGAATGTGGTTGATAGTTAGCTCAATGGGTAGATCATGAAGAGAGGAAGAAATCAAGCTAATTTATGCCTTAAACCATTACCTTATGAAGTGGGAGTTGGATTCTGTAACACCCCTACTAAACATTTAACCATAACTGAAATCGCAGCGGAAAAACAACTAAACAGTAACTAAACAATTCAGTGCTACAACGCCGTCAACCACCCACGTGGTTGACAAGGCAGAATAAATACAAGTGTACCGGTCTGATGATTAGACTCCCGAGCATTAGGTAACAACATCCATATATACATAACCAACATACCGAGTATTTAATACAAACCGTCACTGAAAACTGTACACATAACTACACTGTCAACTGTAACGATCGTCACTGTAACACGGACAGTACCAAAATATAACGCCACGGGAGCACACGGCGCATCCCGGGCTCAACATCCAAAATAACCAAAAGTAATTTTGCAGCCTAGAATCTATAGCCATTCCGCTTCCTCGATCCTCATCCTGCAGTAAAAATATGGAGCCCCCGAGGGGGTCAGCAACCCTTGGCTGGTATGGTTAACGCACAGCCCATCGGCTATCGGGATACGCGCAACTAATTGTCATGATGACATGGCATTCATTTTAACATATAACATATACATATGGCATAGCAATAATATTGCATAGCACAACATCACATACATAGTGAATACACTTTCCACAATAACAAACCAAGAAGGTTAAACAACATCAGAAGCCTAGAGAATGGTTCACTCTCATGTTAAGCTTGTTACACACACTCATTACCGTTCTGTTATTCGAACGAGTAACTTAAGTCACAGATGGTTCGGATATTGTGACCCGAACACACCACACAAACACATGTTCCCACTAAACCGATCATAAGTCAGAATAGGTAAGCTTTGGAGGAAGCTAGCGGGAGATCGAACGCCAAATAAAGGAGAACAATCTTAACAACATAAGAGTTGAATCTGATACAGATATCTACTCTTAAACTTACACGTGTGACCGGACAACCGGATTCCTCACCCCAGTTAACACTCGTTAGAAGTTCACTGTTGGAACTTAATAACAATAACAGCATGTGGTAAAGTATTGTTAGTCACACACAAGGGGTATGAGTCACACTTCAACAATACAACAATATAAACAACTGTAAACTCGTTACATGACTTAAGTCTTATAAGGTCATAAACACACAAAAAAACAAACAACACACAAGCCGGTGTAAACCGGTAGGCAACAGACTGCAAGAAAACCATACCTTGGTCCTTGCTTCGACTGGTTTCCACCGTAGGTCACTCCTATACATGATTTAAGAATGTCGGTTAATTAACTTACTTAACTTCAAATTTACTAAGTGTTTAACATGATTATATGACACGTTTAATGCCTAAGCTTACCCTTGATTACCTACATTATACCCCCTAGGGTTAACTACTTAAACTACAATTTGTTTGTTTGTTTTTTTTTACAAGTTTGGGTCCGACCGAACTTACCGACCGACCTTACACAAGGTCGGTCCATTCCAGAGCACACATTACCGTCAAAAATTCTACTCCGACCAACCTTGCAAGTTTGGTCTATTCCCGAGAGTTTCTTTCCTTTGAAAATTCAGGCCCGACCGATCTTGGCAAGTCCGGTCGCAAGATCAGTCGATTCTCGAGAATTACTTGCGTACAAAAATTTAGGCATGACCGACCTTGTAAGTCCGGTCCCAAGGTCGGTCTATTCCGAGACTCAATCCGTACCAAAATCCATGCCCGACCGACCTTGCAAGTCCGGTCCATTCCAGAAACCATTTCTCGCAGGGTAAACTGGGCTCGACCGACCTTGCAGGTCCGGTCCCCAAGGTCAGTCTACTCCAGACCCTTGTTATTAGTTGCCCATTTAACTCCAAACTTCACCTCATATATCCTAGTATGTTCTAACCTTATTTGGGCACTTCAAACACACCTTAAGACCTCCATTAAACTCCTTAAATCATTCATCAAAATCCTCCTCAAGCATTACACAATTTCTTATAAAAAGGTTTACACTTGTAATGTTTTTCACCAAGTTCCTATGTGGTGTTTCATACCTATGACTCCCACTATTCCCAAATGTTTTCTCACCACTACAGCATCATCTCCCAAGCATCTTTTCTTCCTAACCAACTCCTTGAATATCTCTACAAGCTTATAGCCCCTCCATGCAACACATCACTTCTTCTTATTCACCAACATTGCATAAGTCCTAAACACAATCTCTCCATGATCTTGAACTATCCCAAAGCACTCATTTGCATTATAAATCCTCTAAAATAATGCTTAAGTCCCTTTTACACCTTAAAATACCTTAATGCATGTTTCTTTCACTAGTAGAACACTTAACCATTCTAAACACTTCCTAACTTACCAAAACTCATTTTAAACACCTAAAGCTTCTTGTACATTATCTAAATTTCGACATGGGTTCTCCTAGAACATTACCAAGCCAAAACACATTGTTTTCACCATTAAACATCCAAGAACACTAAAATCCATCAAGAACATTCTTGTACACAAAACTTCATCAAACTTACACCACATCACAATATAGTGCATAATTTAAATTGCTTGGCACTTAGGCCCTTAATGTGCATAAACCATAAACACTGAATTTCCACAATATATTTGCCTTTGACCTGCAAATACACTCAACAACACATATGCCCTTTTACTAGTCTCCTTGAGAACATTTTACTAAGTCATTCACCATTGGCTCCTTAGATCATTTTAATAAGCAACATAAGCTCATTTCTCCTAAGACTTTAAACCACATTAGGTTAGCACATTTACCTCTTTTCCTCACAACTTCTTTCTTGGTTCCTTGACTAAATCGGCAAGGCTTTTAGTTGCTTGTCAACTTCTAAACATTATACAAATGATAAAATGAGTATACAAGCTTTATGCTTCATCTCATTGTAAACCCTAGATTATACATTGTTTTTTTTAAAACATTAAGATAGTTGTTTTACCTTGGATACAAAAGAGAGTTTGGATATGTAGCAAGAGAGGACTCCACCAAGCCCTTGGAAGATTCAAATGAAGCTAAAACAAGCAAGGTAAGGGCACCATTAATGGTGATTTTCGGAAAACATACAAACATGAAGGAAATTGAGTTTTTATTTGAGTTTCCTTACCTAGAAGCAAAGGAGAACAATAATATGTGAAAAGATGAGCTCAAGCTCCTCCCATGGAGATTCCTCTTGGCACCGAAATGGAGCTCTTGGAATTTTGAGAAGATAGGAATGAAGAGCTTGATGAGACAAAGAGAATGGTGGCCTTAGTTTTTGATTTGGCAAAGTGAGCTAGGAATTACAAGAGGTTGAAGATGATATATGGTGGTGGTACTATTGCAAAACCGTGAATGAGAGAAAGAAGCAAGGTAGAAGAGAGGTTGGAGGCGTGGGAAATGAAGAGGGAAATGAGAGAATGAAGATAAGTTTGCTTTTAAGAGATATTTATATGTTAAAGCAAATAGTAACTTAAGTAGTCACTCTTTATTTGTTTAACAAGCTAACAAGTGGTGACTCACCACTAAGAAAACCGGCCCCCTTAATGTTCTTAGGGGTATTTTAGTCCTTATTGACCAATTAAATTACTTATATTGACATATGTTATAATCTAGCTTATTTTAGTTACTATTCACTAAAACAAGGCACATAGTTGTGAAATTTTTTATTTCCCATTGATTTAGACTTCCTAATGTGATACTAAGTAGTACACATATTAATTAAAGAGTGATGATGGACATTTAGCCATTCAAAACTCATTTACAAGACAATTTTTCAAAAATGTGCTTTAAGACTCCTTAAAGCACATTTTGTGTTTTAACTTGTTTTCAAGCTTGGTTTTCTTTGGTATTTGGTTTATTATATTCATTAACACCCAAATGAAGTCTTGGTAAGCTTATTAGATCTTAATCAAGCTTATCCCAAGCTTAGAGCACATTTTAGCCCTAATTGACTTTAAGGTACTTATTTGTGTTTTCTATAGTTTAAATTATTTACTAATGTTTCTAAGACTCTTTTTAGTCTTAATATACCATATTTAAATGTTTAGACAACATACCAAGGTTTGGGGTATTTCAGATTCCTTCTAAGGTAGCTCAAGAACACAGCAAAGGAAGGGTTCAGAGAGCTTAGAATTCGGCTGGAACAGGATAGAATGAAAGAGAAAGTCTGAATGAGACTTTAAGTAATGATAAAGTTAAGTAATGAATAGTAAAAGGGTGAATCATCACTTTTAAGTGATATTTTGTCGCAAGACTTGCAATCTATCCTCCTCCCCTTATTCTTCTGCCTTCATGTAGTCAATGATGGGTCAAGTATTGACCTTTGACTTGGCTAATTAATTAAAGCTTAATTTAGCACTATTTGGGTACTATTCACATTTTAGTGCCAAATTTTGGATTTTTTTGTAAATATTTGGATTAAGAGTTACTAATGTGATACTAAGTAGTACACATGTTGATTAGGGTGTATACAAGGCCATTTGGCCATCCAAAATCAATTTTTGAACACTTTGACAAAAATGTGTCTTAAGGAGTTTTAGTGCACCTTTTTGTGTTTCAACTCTTTCTAGAGTTTGGTTTGCTTTGGTAATGGTTTTATTATGTTCATACCTTGGTTATAAGGTTTGGGAATCCACTTTGGATCCTAATTGAGGTCATACAATCTTATGGGTATCTTAAAGCACAACTTAGGCTTTAAGTGATCTTATGGCATGTTTTTGCTTTATAAGATTTTAGATTGTTCCTCTATGGTCTTAAGATGATTTTTAATCTTATTAGACCATTATTAGATCATTTAACCATGTTTTAGTAGTTAGGGGTATTTCATTGTAGACCACTTAGTCCAGTGAATTGATGACTTCAAGGAGGAGCCACCCCACCAAAATCTTGTGATCATGCTCTTTATCTCTTTAAGCAGCTTTTGAGGGAGCGCAATGATGGACATAACATAAGTTGGGATAGCTTGTAGCACAGGCTTGATTAGGTTCAGACAACCAGCCTGTGAAACTTAATGGGACCAACTATGTAAACTTTGTTCAATTCGATCCTTGATGTAGGCAAAAAATTTGTAACGCTTACGACCAACCTTACTTGAGAAACCCAAATACATACCAATATCATTCACTTGACGTGCCTCCAAAACATCAGCAATGCCATTTCTAGCATGATTCGCTAGGTTGTGAGATAGATACATTTCAATATTTTTGTGAATAGAAAATTAATGTTATATACTTACTATATTAACAAAAGTTGTAATATAAGTCTACAATAATATATATAGAAAATTATTATTTTCAAAAATTCCATTTTTATATTTAGTATGACATAGGAAAACCTTGTCAAGAAGACTTTTTGAATTTTTACTACTTATGTTATATTTTATGTCTATTTTCAAAAATTTTAATGGACCATTTTAGTTCTAATTTCCTATTATACTTGGGTTGGATGTTATTTGTTGACAAATATTTTATTTTGTTACCTAATTCCTCTATTTGTAGATTTTTAAAGATCTTACAAAGTAGTTTTTATATTGTTTTGTTTAAGTATCATCTATTGTTGATGAACTTGTATATTATGCTTTGATGATAAATTTTATTTAAAATATTGAATCATTTAGTGATGAGTGAATTTTATTTCCTATGTAGATGATGAAGATATTTGAGTTGATTTATTATCATGTTATCTTGTTTATGGATTAAACAATGAAATTTTAAAATTTTGGTGACATTATTTTGATTTCACAAACGCAATATCTTACTTGTGATAGTTGAAAAGATTATATTTTTGTAGAACAATTAAATATTTTTTTATTAAATTGAACTTAGAATATTTAAATTAAATTATATAAACATATGATTACAATAGGATTATATTTTACCGTTTTTGTAGGATCGTACGATCCTACGATTCGATCCAACGATCCTACGATCCGATCCAACGATCCGATCCTAGGGGTCATGCGCGATCCTGATAACATTGATAATGACTGCATAAACTAAAAAGCTGACTATAAAACTCCACCGAGTTTCTATAATAGTTATGGAAACGATTATAGAAAGTTGTGTACATGTTTCCAATCATTAGTAGAAAAAACATTTATAAGCTATTGTGGATACGTAAAAATCAAGGTTAATGAATACGTAAAATCGAATCCAACAACGCAGTTTATCATTTTTATACGTTTATAGTATTCAGGTTTATCAGTCAGTCAAGCTTTGTAAGATGATAAATGATAAGAAAATATTTTTATACACTATGTTTCAATAAAAAGGGACAAAGGAAAAGATACATAACAATTTGTGTCATCTTTTCCATTATAGTGATAGAAATGATTATAGAAGGTTATGTACATGTTTCTAATCACCAGTGGAAACGTTTATAAATAATAGTGGAAGAATACGTAAAATCGACTTCAACAACTAAGTTTATCCTTTTCAAATGTTTATAGCCTTTAGGTTTATCAATTAGTCAAGTTCTGTAAATTGATAAATGGTAAAAAAATCTTATACACAATGATTCAATAAGACTAGCCAAAGGAAATGATATATGACAATTAGGGTCATCTTTTTATAACAGTAATGCAAAAAATTATAGAGGGTTGTGTAAATGTTTCTAATCAACAATGAAAATGTTTATAAATTACAGTGGATACGTAAAAACCAAGGTTAAATGAAGATGTAAAATTGACTCCAACAACTCAGTTTATCGTTTCCAAACGTTTATAACCTTCAGGTTTATCAATAAGTCAAACTATGTAAAATGATAAATACTACGAAAATATTCTTTACACAATGATTCAATGAGAACGGCCAGAGAAATAACAGTTAATGTCATATTTCCTATAATAGTGATGACAACGATAACACGAGTTAGAAAAAGATTATCCTACGACACAACCCCTTAAAACCACCCTAAAAGAATTAAAACGTCAAAGGTTTTAAAAAGGGTTTGTAGTACTAGAGAGTTTAGGCTCTTTATCGAGTCAGTGACGATATTATAAAGTATAGAACAAGTAAAAAAAAGAAATATCCTACACCACACACCCTAAAAATCACCATAGGAGAGTTAAAACATCAAAGACTTATTTTAGTTTTATAGTGATGAGTCTAGGGCCTAACGACCCTAAACCCTAAACCATGAACCCTAAAAATGTGCCGAGAAATTAAAACCTTATAATGTTATAAAAATGAATCACAAAAAGTTACCCTAAACCTATATAGCTCTAGGAATGTTAAATCGTCGAAGGTTTTTGAATCAAATTTCTAGATGTAAAAAACATTGTGAAATTATTAATAATAGTAATCAATTATATATAAAGTTTAATAATTGTATCTATTATATTAAGTTGTCAATACTATTTTTAGTGATATTATTTAATTATTGTTTTTATTATATTGTTGACATTGTAAACTATATAAATACCATATGTACCTCTCCATGTTGATTTTTAGCTGTGATTTATCGTATGTGACATTTACCTACAACCAAATATTATTAAATAATTGTGGTTAATTAGTATCTAGATTTAGAATTGTTTTAACGTTTTATGATTTAAATCTCTTAGTGTTATTTTATGTGTTATTTTTTAGTTTCTTTTGATTTATTAATATTTATTCTAAGGTTCAAGAACTTCAACAATATACTTTCAGACATATTTTTATTTACGCATTTTTTTAGCTACAGACGGGTGTAGCCATCTTTGGCTACATCCTGGCGCTTTTAAGGTTGGTTTTTTTTAATGAGCGTCGATGATTTGTTTTTTTTATTATTATAAAACTTTGAATTGTTATAACTTTTAATATATAAGTCTAAAATGAAAAAATTATATCATTGTTCACCTAAATTCAAGCTCTTCAAAACAAGATCAGTCATGGATATGTTTTGACAACTTTTTTAAAAAATTATTTTTACATGTATACAATGATACACTAAATTGATGATGTACATGTTTTAGTGAACATTTGTACAGGTTTTAGTGTGACGATGTACATGTTCAATTATGAGAATGTATATGTTTTCATGAACATCTGTACATGTTTGTATGACCGTGTGTACAAGTGTTCTTCCTTATATGTACATGTTTTAATCTAAGGATGTACAATTTAATTATTCGTACAGGTTTATATCACTATCTATATGTTTTTAATGCGATGATGTACATGTTTTTACGTGATGATGTACATGTTTTAATAAACATTTGTACAGTTTGTATGACAATCTATACAAGTTTTCTTTTAAGTTTTGTGCTCCATACATGTAAAAAAAATTTTTTTTTAAATTTGAAGAGCTTGAATTTAGATGAACAATGATATTTTTTTTTTTCATTTTGGACTTATATATTAAAAGTTATAACTATTTACAATTTTTATGATAAAAATGAAAACAAGAAACAACAATGCGCAATAAGTATTATAAAAAAAAATGGAGTCTCGCGCCAAGGATGTAGCCAATTTGACTACGGTTGTAGACAAGACAAGCTGTTATATATAACACTAATTTAATTGTAGTTAAAGGGTGAAGATTTTTAAATCTAAAACATTAGTAATATTAATTACTGCAACGTGTCCCTAACAGAAGTAGCAACTTGACACACATATATATAATTACCGTATGGAATATGGATCAAAGTAACCGTATTGATCTGAATATATTAATCTCTCATTTACAACTCACATATAATCCGTAGAAACAGAGCGTATCTTGGACAAGGCAGTGAGAACTTCAGCAATGAAGGGGCGTGAATTAAGATCAGGCTGGAGACAATCATGCCAATGTGCCATCGAGCAAGCTAGATCCAATGGATACTCAAATCCCATGGCAGGATCTATGAAGCTCCTTACGCTCGCCCTCGCATCCTCACATTCAACAACTTGCCTTATAGACGAAGCAGTCAAACCCTGATTTTCGTCATTCCCTGTACCTGTTGATGACACAATTCTCCCAGATAAGAGTTCGCCCAATATCATCCCAAAAGCAAAAACATCAAGCTTGGGAGTAACAACACCACTCTCAATCAACTCAGGAGCAAGATACCCTTTCGTCCCAACACATGCCTAGTCAAATGCATATGCATCAATCCATCATCATCTTCACTCATCTGAGTACTACTACTGTTATATGATAGACCTTGCCAACCAAAATTCGTCATCTTCGCCCTCAAATTACCATCCAACATCACATTGCTGCTCGTCAAGTTCTTGTGAATGTACGGCGGGTTTGTGTAATTGTGAAGATAATTCAAACCATCAGCCAAGTCATGAGCAATCTGCACCCTCTGCTTCCACGACAGAGCAGAGAAAACACCATTATCATCATTCGAATTTGAATCCGAATCTCTCAATAACAGCCAATCCTGAAGACTACCCTTCTCCGCGTACTCGTACACCAAGTATGTATTCCCGCCCTGAATACATAATCCTGATAATCTCACGATGCTCGAGTGATTTATCTGCTTCAGAATGTTAATTTCAGCCGACACATCCGCTTTCATCACCTTCACCGCCGCTCGCTCACCGTTGAAGTATCCCAGAAACACCGACCCTTTTATCCTGTTCGATTCACTGAAATTCCCCGTCGCCCTTTGCAATTCCTCGAATTTGTACACCGTCAGCGACTCGATTGCGTACCTCACCCCATTTGCTGAAATCGACCACGAGCTGTTGCTTGTCGATGTAGCATCGTTCCCACCAGATCCAACACCCACCAAGGCTTTATGCTCTGCCAATCCGTAGCGATTTCCATCTGCTGCGCCCTTACTCGTCACTCCTCCTTTCCCTTCCGCGGAAACAGGAGCAGCAACCACAGGATCACTGGAAAGCCGCCGTCGGCGGTGAAGGAATAAACAGAAGAGCAAAGATGAAATCCCAATCAAGAACAGCGAAGCCCCAACCCCCACACCAACATACAACCCTTTTGACTCCCTACCTCCCCCGCCGGTCGACGCCGGTGGCGGAGGGGACAGGGTTGAAGACGGGGGCGAAGATGAACTGTTAGAATTCAGATTCAAGTTGCTAGGTCGGGATTTCAACGGAACCAAAAGTGGGGTGAAGAAGTAAATCGTGCTATCGAAGGTCAACTCGTTAGCGTCCAGAATGTCCTGTTCATCAACACCGAACTTCCTCGCGATGATTGAAACGTCTTCATTCCTATCGGCTACATAAGTAACGATGTACTTGAACCCCTTGGCGGTCTGATTTGTTGACGGGCAGGCGCACATGAGTGGGGCCACAACTTCCAGCCCAATTGTCAAGTCGGTGCTGCTTACGGGATTCTGAGCGATCATCGCCTGGCAAGTCGTCAGTCCGCCGTTGGTGTCATTAGCCACCGTGAGATAAGTATCGCCAGCCTTTATAATGTGGGTTGCGTTGTGCTGGTAGTACTTATGCTGGCGGCGTTTCCCGTCCGAGTCTGTGGCGGTGTAAACCGCAGTACAGTTACAGTTGACCGGGACGAGTACGGCGTGCCTGTCGGGGAAAGTGGCCACATCACTGACGTTGTTTGCGGTGGCTATGTCGGATGCTTTGGCGGATAGGAGATAAGCGATGGAAGGGACGGATACGTAGGAAGGCAGGGAGGACCAGTAGGTTAGGTAGGAAGTGCACGAAGGTGCCCCGTTGCAGGCAAATCCTTCCGTTTCTGTGTGGTTGACATTACATTCGAATTGGAGGTTATTCAAGTAGGGTTGTTGTGCGAATACAACCAGCGAAGTAGAAAGCAGCAGGAGGAGCTGAAGAGCTAGCGGGTAAATAAATTGATGCACGCCATTTGTTCGACGGATTGTCGCGGTGGGAGGTTTCATATTGATCTGCTTCTCCTTCAGATAGGGATAAAGATGATCATCGAAGGAGCTGAAATCTTTGACGAGAAAAAAATAAAGGGAAATGGAGGCTGCCACATGTTTAAGCAGAGCATTGAATATTGGCGGGATATAAATGTTTGTCCGCGCTAGATCAAACTACTAGTTTAACGTTAGTTGCGTTGCGGAGAATGAAATTGAAGAACCGAGCCATGTCCGTTAGAAAACGCGGTTTGACTATTTCATGTCGTACAACCGATTTATGATTATCGCGGTGATTAGTCCTGCCAAAAGGATGAATCCTATAGTCCAGTCAACTGTATTGACATGGTGGCGGCCGCCTCTACGGAAAAGTTTCGCCGTATCTTCGTGCTTACTTTTTCCAAGGGTATTTTATTAATCAGGTTATCTTGTTCATTTGTTGGTCCACTTCTAGATTATAAATCGAGATCTGGTGTCTCCATGAGAACTGGGATGTCTTCGGTGACATGACGTCTCCATGTATGTTACTAACTTTGACGAGTGTGTATGTTTGTGATAGTGTGTTTTTAAAAGTGTAGATAATAATATATGTTATTTTGATTCATTGAAGCTTAAGTTACTTTTGTAATTAATTTTAAGTAAGTTGCATCTTCATTAATGAGTTCATAAAAATTGGTTTTATATGACATGTGTCTGTAACCAAACATATGTGTTTATGAAAAACTAAAATAATATCGTATAAGAGTGTCTTTATAGAAAACAACACTATTTATGTCTATATCTATTGTATAGTTTTTGAAAGTGGGTATCTTTTCCTGTTGCCAAAAGTATCGTAATAATATTTATTTAACTCATTTGCAATACATCTAAATGTGATGGTGGGCTACTTCTTGTCTCCAATTTTCTACAACACTATAGTTCTCCGGGATTTCTCTGGCTTATGTTTTCCTTGGTGCCAAAGGTAGGTGATCTTTCATTTTTCTAATTAACTGTTATCCGTGATCTTTAATGAAATTACACTGTCCACCCATGATCTTAAATATTACTGTCTATCCTTGACCTTTCAAATATAAAAAAGCCCCCATGACCTTATTATAATCTTCCGTCACACTTTCCCATATTTTTGTCTCCCTCTGTCATTGACCTTTGACTTTTTAATCTACATGTTGTTTGTGCCAAAAGGGGTTAGTAAGGAAATTGAAAACAACCCAAACACCCACGTGACTATATTCTCGTTTCTTCTTTATTGGGAAATTCTAGAGCCGTTCTTCACCTGCTCTCTCCATTGTCGCTCTTCATCCAATATTTGTTGTTTGATTGTAAGTCTGTCTCTGGCTTTGCTTTTGCTTGTATTACGTAATGGTAGCCCTATTATCTAGTTCTTCCTTCCCTACTATCGCTAGTTACGACAGCAAACAATTACGTGTGTTCTAACATTTCTGATTTTCAAATTTAGAATCTTGATTCGATTGATCGGGGACTAATTACTACTTTCAAATGTGTTGATATACGATTGTTATCTTCGATTCCACATTTCCCTAAATTTACAAATCTAGGGTTTACGTTTCTGATTTAAAACAGTCGCTATTGCATCCTTCCCCTGCTTGCGATTTGTCAGTAAGTGGACAGATTGGCTTGGCTTTGCTTTGTGGAGGTATCGATTGTGATTGATGAGCAAGAGCAATATTGTATCCAGCCTTCTGATTCTGAAAAATCCTGTAATTCTGGAATTGTCCTTCTTTTGTCATTCCTCCTACTGTTGTTGACATTGCTGGTTGCCATCTGGTGCACTGGCTTTGTTATGATGTTTAAGTGAGGCTTGGATTGTCTCTTGGTGATCTTGCTTCTTGTGTCATTCCTCTTGTTGTTGTTGTCATTGCTGGTTTACCATCTAGTGCACTTTGTTTGTTATGATCTTTAACTGATGCTTGGGTTGTTCATGATGCTTCTTATGTTCTGAAATTGTATCTGTATCGATGACTTGGTTTTATTTTTGTGCTTTAAGCTTTCTACGACATTGATGTATGAGGATAGACGTCCATATGTTAGGTTGTCATAAAGGAATTGAGCTTTTGCTTGCCACCTTAGACCCTGATCTTTATTCAACCATATAATCGATGAGGGATTATATGGAAGGAATGGCGAGACAGCTGTTACACCTCCAAGTAACCCTGCATTTTTCTACAAGCACCCAAAGAGTAAGAAACACATTGAGATCTGCACTGACATGTTCTACTAAACAGTTCAGGGCTTTTTCCTCAACAGAGAAGTTAACCTTGGAGATAAGAGGGTTGTGAATCGTTCCATACTAATGGATATGTAGGCTGAATTTGAGAAACATCAGGGGCTGACCCCAATTCAGATAGAGGAACCAGTTGAAATGTTTCATTCTTCTCCCCCTTCAGTTACCCACCAACACTTAATCAGATGCTATATTTCCCTCTCCAGCTACCCAACCAAACAACACATCCTTCTCCTCCTGCTGTTCAACCAAACAATAGTCACATCATCCCCCTCCTACTGCTCAACCAAATGCACACACATCCTCTTCCTCTTGTTGTTCAACCACACACACAATCACATCCTCCTCCTGCTGCTGCCCAACCAAACACAACAAAACATCCTCCTTGTTCTTCAACTCCTACTAAAGAAAACGCAAGAATAAAGCACCTAGGGGGTTGAATCCTTCATTCATAGTGGGAACTAATCCCCGTCTGTTGCCTCTAATGAACCATCTACACAACTTCGTTCTGCCCAAACTAGCAACACCACCCCAAAAGTGTTTACCTACAAACTGGGACACATGGGCTGATAGTGTCCGCCCAGATAATGACATAATAGCTGTGTTGAGCAAGGTGATGGTTCACATGTTGGAGCCGAACATGTTGATGAAGTTCTTGCTGATGACAGGGGTCCTACCTATTCTGATGATTCGTGGTGTCACATGGACGATGAAAATAATACTACCATTGAGACTGACTCTAGTGTTTCAGATGATGATGATCTTAATGATGATGATGATGAAGACATGAAAAACTCGAACAAGTAGAGGCAATAAATGAAATTGGGTACTACTCTGCAGACGAGGAAGATTATGCGATAAAGGAACCACGGTATCTGAGAAACAGGACTCATTTTGAGTACCAACCTGATGGGAAGGTCATCTTTAGGCCGCATCAGATGTTTGAAAGCAAAAGAGTCTTCTTAAAGGTCATGTAGGATTATGCTTGTCAAGAAGGGATCGATTTACATAGGTTAAGTAATGACCCTGGAAGTACACAGTGAGGTGCAACAACACTAACACATGCCCTTGGAGGCTTCACGCATCTCTTTTCCTGGCAAAACCACTTTATGATCAAGACTATCAGAGGTGAGCATGATTGCATGAGAATTGCGAAGAATCCAAATGAAACCGTCCCTTGGATTACAAAGAAAATTCTACCCAACATTAGAGCGAATAAGAAAATGACTCCTAAGAGCATTATGGAGATAACGAGGCAAAAATTTAGTGTTGATGTCAGTTACATCAAGTCTTATCGGGCAAGAAAAATGGTATTGAAGTTGATAAAAGAGGAACAATGATAGTCATATGCTAAGATTCCCATGTATTGCAAACTGGCTCTTGATAGAAACCTGGGTCTATTATTGACTTGCAGTATCAAGAGTATTGACATCTTCACCCATATTTTCTAGATTTTTTATGTGTTTCATGCTTAGAAGGAAGGATTTCTACATGGTTGTTGGTTTTATAGGTGTAGATGGCTATCATCTCAACCATATGGGGGGTACTTTTGACAGCAGTTTCCATTGATGGAAACAATAACATCTTCCCTCTTATGTTTGTTGTTGTCCCAAGTGAATCTACCAACACTTGGAGGTATTTCTTTAGTCATCTAAAGTAGATTGCTGATTGGGAAACAAGACAAACATGGGTGATAGTATCTGATCGATAAAAGGTAAAACAACTTTATTATATTTTGTTGTGTTGTAAGAAGTTATTTGATATGTAATCAATTTGATTGTACATTAAAAGGTGTTGAACCAGCTTTAATGGAGGAGCTACCAGAAGTAACTTGAAGGATTTGTTGTAGGCATTTATATGCCAACTTGAAGAAAGATTACCCTGGTACATAGGTTAAGATGTGTACTTTCATGACTTTTTATTTTCTTATTTCTGATGACATTGACTTATATACTTATGTGTTGTATACAGGATCTTTGATGAGGAGCCTTTTCTAGGAAGCGTCCAAGGCTTACACTGAGCCTTCTGTTGCTACAACTTTGAAGAAAATTAAGGAGAATTCTGTTTTAGCATTCAATTACTTAAAGGATGCCGGTCTTCTTCGATGGGTTCAATACCATATCCCCCAACATACAAGGTTATTGATTTCACTTCAAACTTTCTGGAGTCTTTCAATTCGAAGTTGTCAGATATAAGACAAAACCCATATTAGCTATGCTGGATGAGTTACGTAGGACGATGATGACAAGGATGCATAAACGAAGAGAAGATTCTATGAAGCTCAGAGAACCTGTATCTGGGTATATGTGACCCTCGATTTGTGAACCACTATCCTATGTCGATTCAAGTTGATTAGGATCTGGTCGGGTTCTAGGTCCACTTATAACTAAGCTTAATAACTATGTCATGATCACTAATTATTAAATCCTAAGTTAGCTCATTGGAACCTATTAAGAGTCACCACCTAATTTTGACCTATGGTAAATTAGGAAAGGAGAGTTCGGTTCAGGGGCTTGGTATTTGACTTTTTCAGGGTTCAAATTACTTTCATACCCTTCTAGGTCATTTTCCTCTACTTAGATTATTTACGACTTATTACGAGGTCGTTTTAACTCTAAGTGTGCAAGCTTCTAATTTTTTGTGTTTTAAACATTTTTTTACTGAAAATTAAAGTGAAAACTAAAATTACCTAAAATATGGTTTCAGAAGTCGAATTAAGTCCGATTTTGTTCCGTCTGTGGCCACGGACCTAATGTCCGAACCAGGGACCTTAGTTTATCTAGTTGTACAGAAACATCGAATTTGCGATAAAACAAAATTTTGAAAAGTTTGGGCCACGGACAGGGTGTCCTTGGCCCGGACATGCTTTCCAAAAACCCTAAATTTTAAAATTTTAAAATTGCATCACAGTCGGAGGCTGTCCGCGGCCACAGACAGACCGTTCGAGGTCTCGGACGGGCCACCCGAGGGCACGGAATAGCCACGGACGTGGCGTTCATGGATTTTCCGACGGTGTTTTTGGCTAAAAATTATGGATGTGTAGCCTGAAAGATTTCTAATATGTTAGTGATCGAAAGTTTTCAATTTAAAGTCAAATTAAGCACGAAACTTAATGCACAAGTTATTTAGCAAAAACACAAAGAAACGTTACTCAGAAGCCGAAAAAGTTTGGTTCAAACCCAAATTTTGAAAGAAGGTAATTAAGACAAATGGAGTCAGAAAACATGTTTCCTACTGTAGACACCAAAATTCTCACCCGTGTTATATTAAAACCAAAATACAAAAATAAACATGTTAGGGACAAGGTGGTCGTCCCCGTTTCAACCAAAGGAATTTCTTTTTCTCCGGCATTTAAATCTCACATTCCTATGAAAAAGGAGCACGAGCCCTTTTTTATATATATATTTATTTATTTTATTTTTATTTTTATTTTTATTTTATTTTTTTTTATTTTTATTTTTATCTTTTATTTTATTTTTATTATTATTATTTTTATCTATTTTATTGTAATCTGTTTTTAAATGACTTCATTTTGTACACTTATTTTATTGCTTTTGTTGTAAAATATTTCACGGTTTTGTTATTTCCTTGTATTATTTTATGTACTCGATCGATTTATACTTTTATTATTATTTGTTACCTCCTTTTGGCTTTCTCCGTTTTATCCTCTATTTTTATTATTTCGTGTGTCCTTTTACTACTATTATTTTCCATTTTTGAGTGTTTTATCTTCATTACGTGCATTAATTTTCATTATTTCATTAACTCATGCCTTCTTTTATTTTTATCTCTTTACGTTTTGAATCTTATTTTAATTGTATTCCCAAAATTTCATACCAATAGATTAATCTTCTCATATTGCCACATACTTTCTTTTAGATTCGCAGTTTTCGAAGAGTTATTCAGTCAAGTTTAGGCTTTCGTATTATTTCTCCCATTGATATATACTGAAATCCGATCTAGCGTGGCTGGTTAAGGTGCCCACAATGCAACCTGTAGATCATGGGTTGATTCCTGGTACAGGCTGAAATCGTTTTCTTATTTATCTCAACATGAGGCATAAATTATTTGATTTCCCTGCTAATACTTATCGAAAGTCATCGCAGCTCAACTGGTAGAGTATGAGAGGAAGGAGGGTGGAGGTCTCGGGTTCGAGACTCAACACAGGTGTTTTTTTATTTTGTTTTCATAGCATGTAACTTTGGACCTGATGCAGCCTGCTCCAGTTTGGACTCATTTTTTGCCCAATGCCTCAAATAAAGCCCTGATATGTCATCTGTCTATCCCCATCATAAAACCAAAAAAATTTCACTACGGTATGGATCTGTCTTTTTTTTTAAGAGAGCCGATCAAGACACAATCAGATGGGCACAATATTCTGTCATTCTTCCCCACGCGGTCTACCTTTCTCTTCTATCTACACAGACCTACGCCTGAAAATCTCAAGTTCCTCCATTTTCGAAGCTCACTCCAATCTCGATTAACCCACGGTATGGGCACGGGTTTTGAAAGAACCGATGTACTCGCCCAGAAAATTCTCTGCATGTTGCCTCGGATCAAAGACGGTTCGGGCTCCCTTCAAATGCCGTCGAGCTCTTCTTCATCCTGCGGGGGGGGGGGGGGGGGGGGGGGGGATCGCCATCGCAAAGGAAAACCTCATCGCCTTCTTCCTTTTTCTTCATCTCCCCATCGAAAATCGCCCGCTACTGCCATCTATCTCGTTCTTTCATCGGAAATCATCGCAACACCCATCCTCATCTGAAACCATCGCCATTTCCCTCACCTTCACCGAAAATCACCACCAACACTCTTCATTCACGCCGCTTGTTGGGATAAAACTACACTATAATAAATATAGATTTATAGCAAACTAATAGGCAAGTGCACCTATTCGGAATAGTATAACAAGTGTCGTATCCACAGAGAGATTGTTCAATTATCCTAGTCTTGGTAGTTAATTAAAAACTGTAAAAAGGGGTTTAGCCGGAGGCAAGCTTGATTTGTTGTTGGATTAGTACAGAAATAATAAAAACAGTAAAAACAGGTGAATTAAGTGATGTGGATGGAAAAAGGTATCCTAGGATAGCGGGGGAATTGCCTAAATTACTTAAACAGATTATAACCATGTCTCAAATATTTATTGTCTATTAGAGTTAATAATTGTCAGTTACGAACTCTTAATAATAGCCTTAATATTTTCCTGCTCAATCCGGAGTGTAAATATCAAGATTAATTCCTTTGTGGTACTTAGACTATCTCAAAATCATATGTTGATAGTTACCATAAAAATGCAGTATTTTGTCAGAATAAGCATTTAACAATATTAGTTGAAAGGAATTAAAACAAGTTAACAAGTGAGACAGGTAATAAATATTGATTACGTAATATTAGGAACAAACCCCCATCCTAGGATACAAAAGAAAATTACTCAGACATTAACGGGGATAAGAAGATAGCACAGACAGATTTTGACATTATTTCAGAGGAAGAACTGGTCTGCTCTCGCTCTCACTGTTGCTGCCTTTTCTCTCTTTGTAAAATACTGCTTCTGTTTGAGTACGTACGTGAGTAAATGTGGTAAAGTGGTGAAATAAATAAAAGATGGAGAATTATGGTGTTACGGGATGAATTGAATGGAAGAGAATGGAGTGTGGTGAGCGTGTTTGATTTTCTGGTTTTCCGTACGTCTGTTTAAGGTTGCAGGAGCTGAGTTTATATAGAGGAAGGGAAGAGGCAATCTGGAGTGTTTGATTGCAGATTGATTGCTCATTTATTGCAGGGGACAGAGCTGAAACGCGTGAGAGATTTAAGGTAGGCGGTGCGGAGTAGATGGATATGGCGGAAGCAAGTTGCAGACGACGACGGGCGAAGAAGAAAACTGGGCGCTCGATTTTTAGTCACGTCCGCGCTGTGTCCGCCTCTGGTTACGCGGACGCCTTGGTCTTGTCCGCGCGGTTGTTTGTGTCTTGTCCGCCCATCCGTCCGCCCAGCTAGACGCGGTTGCCTTGGTCCTGTCCGCCCAGGAGTCCGCCCAGGCCAGGCGGTTGCAAGTAGTCTTGTCCGCCTAATATGGGGCGGTTGCCCATGCGGACACGAGTTGTTGACTTCTTTCTTCTACGAACTTTGACCGGCTCTAGATTCTTCGTTTGGACTCCGTTTTCTGAGCCGTTTGCGTCTATGCGTTCGTCTCTTCGTCTACTTTACTTCCAGCTTGGTTTTCCTCATGTTTAAACAATAAATTTGTGAGATAATCAATAAAACATAAACTAGAGGAAAAACATACGATAAGTGAGAAATGAGCAGAAAAAGTGCTGATATAATATATGAAATACACCCATAAAACATGCTCATTTAGACACTTATCACACCCCCACACTTACCTTTTGCTTGTCCTCAAGCAAAACCATGTACCCAAACAAGTAGGGAATGCTCAATATTAACAAATACTATTATGAAGGGTAGGATAAAGAGGTGAACAGTTCATGATCTTTTTAACTTATTGAGGAGTGTGATCCATCAACTGCTGGTGGCATAGGTGTACTCAGGGCAAAAATAAAAATTAGAGTTCGGGGTATGATCCGGAGTACTTCAATGCTTCTTAGTTAAGGTGACTTTGAGAACTTTTACCATGGCCAACTTCTCTCAAGAATGGGCATTGAGGAGAAAACAAAAGGAAAAATAGATTTATGCATTTGTTTCACTTTTGCATAAGAGATGAGAAGATAATATGTAGGTATCAAGCCTTTGTATTTAAGAACACTCAACTCTCTTTGTTGGTTACCAATGGTGTCTCGCAAGTCCCTTTTTTATTTTTTTTTCTTTTGACAGAGAAGCACCCCTTAGCAATCCCTAAGAAAGAAGACAGAAGGAACCCCTGAGTAATAAAAATCCATCCATTTCAGATCATTTGGTCACACCGCATAAAAATGCTCCTCAAAAGTAATCAAAATTTTAAAATTTTTGAATTTGTACCATTTATCCCACAATTCATAACAGTATTTATTCTTAAAGAGAACAACCCACATATAAAGGGTCCACGATATTGAATCTGGACAAACGCAAAATAAGCAGAGAGATTAAGCATTTAAGCATAAAATGTCATCGAAAAGGGCACACTCCCCCATACTTAAATTGAACAATGTCCTCATTGTTCACCAGAAAAAACAAGGGAAAGTTTCAGGAGACCTTTTCGGTAAGTAGAAAATAGAGAGAACACAAAGCTCACGAATAATCATTTAAGCACATAAACTCTCCTCTGCAGATTTTATTAAAATAAAAGCATAATATTAAAAACTGGTACTCCCCTGAGATTATTTTTGCTAGCGTTATAGGAGTTCTCCCACACTTGAGCTTCAGCCTCAAGTAGCGTAGCTTGGTTGCGGTGTAGACATGAAATTGCACCTGCATAAGACACTAGAAGCAACCATACTACAAACAGGGTTAATAGTTAGCAAAAACAAAATTGAAAGAGAACCTGAAAATTAAAATAGCATAAAAGCATATAAAAGATAAGTTCGTCCGGGTTGCCTCCCGGAAAGCTGCCCTTCTTTAACGTCTTTGGCTAGACGCTTTGTCGTTAGATCGATCCTGGGGGGGGTGGTTATGAGGAGGAGATCCAAAGCATGACTCGATGGTATTTTTGAGTGTCCACCGGGATGCATGTTTTCTTTTCTTATCCCGCTCTTCGTCCGGGATTGGTGGTGGTATCTCTGTAATAGACATTCCGTCTGGAAGGGTAATAAACAGAAGTGGGGATGATGGTGATTGAGTGTCCCTTACAAACTTGAGTTCCTTGGATTTGTTATCTGGAGACCTTCCTGATGCAAACTCCAGTTTTTCATTATAAGCGTGAAGGGTGATTGTCCCTTGGGCTACCCAAATGTGCACATCGGCTGTGGCAAGGAATGGTCGTCCAAGAATGAGAGGGGTAGTGGAGTTCTCTTCGATGTCTAGAATGACAAAATCGCATGGGAAGTATAAGTGCTCCACTTTAATGATAACATCCTCCACCACTCGCTTGGGTAAGTTACCGAACCATCTGCTAGTTGAAGGGTCATCTTGGTCTTTTTCATCTCTCCAATTCCCAGCTTTTTGAAAGTGGAGAGGGGCATCAAATTAATTGAGGCACCCAGATCGCATAGGGAGTATGGAAATGAGGTGCTACCAATTGTGACTGGAATGGTGAAGCTGCCTGGATCATTGCATTTTGAAGGCAGTGGTTGTTGCAGAATAGCTGAGCAAGCTACATTGAGTGGTACAGTACCGACTTCGGCCAATTTAGTTTTGTTGGATATAAGGTGTTTGAGGAATTTGGCGTAGTTTGGCATTTTGGCAATGAGGTCTACAAACTGTATGTTGACGTTTAGTTGCTTTAGCATTGCTAGAAACTTACCATATTCATTATCCAATTTCTGCTTCTGGAGTCGGTGGGGAAATGGTATAGGCGGTTCTTGTGGAGAAGATTTTGAAGTTGATGGAATAGTGAGGGCTGGGAGATGTTTTTCTACTGGGGCCTCAGCTTTTTCTTCACTATCCTCTTTGGATTCTTCTGACCTTTGCGGGATGTGAATCTCGTCGGTTTTCTTACCGCTTCTCAAGGTTATCGCCTTAACCTCTTCTTCCTCTTCTTCAAAATCGAGCTTTTCATTTTCGTAGCCGGCCACCAAGTCTTTGAGGTAGGTATTCTCAGACTGAATACGATTTTTATAGACTGTGGCGGTGCTCTCCAATTCAGCTACGTTCCTTTTGGAAGTTTCGATTGCTACTACCCACTCGTGAAGGGAAGGGTGTAGTTCTGGAACCTTAGCTGTTTTGGCCACCTCCATCTTTTCTTCACTGTGCTCCTTCACATAGATGCATTTGGCTTGCTCTCTTGGATTTGGCTCCGTTTGGCTTGGGAGAGCCCCTGGCGGTCTTCGAGCAAGATGTTCTGCAAGTTGATTGAATTTACCTTCGATTTTCTGGTTGAAGGCTTCTTGTGCAGAAAGCTGGTTCTGAGTCATAGTCATGTAACCCTTCATCATCTCTTTGAGTTCCGCGTTTGGATCAACAGAGGATGAAGATGTTTGTTGTTGTTGTTGGAAACCTGGAGGGGCACCTAGTGCTCTATAACCCATATTAGAGTTTTGTTGGGGTCTGTTTCCCTGATAGGTATTGGAATTGTTGTTCTGCCCTCCTTGGTTCTGATCATTGTTTTTCCATGAGAAATTCGGGTGATTTCTCCATGGGTAGTTGTTGTTGATGTTATTGTTGTAGGAATTACCGGGGCAGTTTCCTATGAAGTTTACATCCTCGTACTGGTTTTTACCTTCGCACTGATGGGTTTCATGAGGACCGGCGCATATGACACATCCTTCTGTAGGTGGAACTGGTGGTGAACTTGTAGGTGGGGAAGCTATTGTTTTTACGATTTCGTTTTGAGATGTTGTTAGCTTTTCCACCATCTTTGCAAGGGACGAGATCTGGGCTGATAAATGATCCGTAGGCTCAACGTGGAGTAGGCCTGCTGCTCGTGGCGTTCTTCCCTTGGATCTCGTCCACTGTCTTGTATTGCTCGTCATGGTTTCGAGAAGGTCCATTCCTTCTTTAGGAGATTTCATCATGAAACTTCCTCCTGCAGAGGAATTTACGAGTAGTCGGTTTCCATCATCTAGACCATTGAAAAATGACAGGCAGAGGGATTGATCGTCAAGACCATGGTGGGAACACTTCATTAGCATATCCTTGAATCTGTCCCATGCGTCGTACAACGTTTCTCCCGGCTCCTGACAGAATGTGTTGATTTCACCGATCAATTGCCTTGTTCTACTGGTTGGGTAGTATTTGGCAAGGAATTTCTGGGCCATTTGCAGCCATCCATGTGGTGATTGATCGGGAGGGAAGACTTCGGTACCACCTGTTTGCTGAATCCGACAACGAGTGAGGAAATAGTTGTAGACGGATTCTTTCTTTGACGTTGCCGGTTTGACCAAAGGAATTGCAGAAGTCTAGGAAGAGACTCAGATGATTTGGGGCTTCATCTGGGTTCGCTCCACTAAACTTGCCTAAATCCCGGACGGCGGTGATGTAGTGGGTTTTGAAAGCCCATCGTCCGGCTTCTTGTGGTGTTAGTTCAGGGAGAACTATGGCTGATGCCCTTCCTTCGGTATCCGGTTGGTGGTAGTCAGAGAGAGCACGGTGTTCTGGTTGATTTGCATGGTCCATTTCATTTATAACTTCGTTATCGGCCATGGCTTGATTTCTCAGGTTTCTTTGTGCTTGTAATAAAGTGCGCTCGGGTTCGGGTCTCGGACTGATAGGTGGAGAACCTCGGGTTCGAGATTTGGCATGCACAGAAGATAACTTGTGGTTTGTCAGAAACTGTGAAATTAATTAGTAAATAGAATAAGAAAGGCAGAGATATTGGTTAGGCTGATAAACGTTAATTTAAACAATACTGATATATTTTTTATATATATATTTTTTTAAGAGTAAAATGACAGAAAATAAGTGACAAGGGAAATTAAATGACAGAAATTATAAGTTAGTAGTTAGTTGACAGAAATTTAAATGACAGAAAATTAAATGACAGAAATTATAAGTTAGTATACTGGAAATTTAAATGTTAAGGACAATGGAAATAAATGTTAAGGACAATGGAAATTAAATGTTAAGGACAATGGAAATAAATGTTAAGGACAATGAAAATAAATGTTAAGGACAATGGAAATTAAATGTTAAGGACAATGGAAATAAATGACTGAAAAATAAATGACAATAAAATAAAGAGCTGAAATTAAATGTCAGAAGTTAGATGTCCGAAGTCAGAGTCCAAAGTCAGATGTCCAAAGTCAGATGTCCGAAATTAGATGTCCGAAATTAGATTAACAACAAAATAATATAAACAAAATATTACAGTATAGCAAGTGAACTACCGGAAACTAGGGAAATTGATGGAATCAATCTCCCCGGCAACGGCGCCAAAAACTTGTTGGGATAAAACTACACTATAATAATATAGATTTATAGCAAACTAATAGGCAAGTGCACCTATTCGGAATAGTATAACAAGTGTCGTATCCACAGAGAGATTGTTCAATTATCCTAGTCTTGGTAGTTAATTAAAAACTGTAAAAAGGGGTTTAGCCGGAGGCAAGCTTGATTTGTTGTTGGATTAGTACAGAAATAATAAAAACAGTAAAAACAGGTGAATTAAGTGATGTGGATGGAAAAAGGTATCCTAGGATAGCGGGGGAATTGCCTAAATTACTTAAACATATTTATAACCATGTCTCAAATATTTATTGTCTATTAGAGTTAATAATTGTCAGTTACGAACTCTTAATAATAGCCTTAATATTTTCCTGCTCAATCCGGAGTGTAAATATCAAGATTAATTCCTTTGTGGTACTTAGACTATCTCAAAATCATATGTTGATAGTTACCATAAAAATGCAGTATTTTGTCAGAATAAGCATTTAACAATATTAGTTGAAAGGAATTAAAACAAGTTAACAAGTGAGACAGGTAATAAATATTGATTACGTAATATTAGGAACAAACCCCCATCCTAGGATACAAAAGAAAATTACTCAGACATTAACGGGGATAAGAAGATAGCACAGACAGATTTTGACATTATTTCAGAGGAAGAACTGTTCTGCTCTCGCTCTCACTGCTGCTGCCTCTTTTCTCTCTTTGTAAAATACTGCTTCTGTTTGAGTACGTACGTGAGTAAATGTGGTGAAGTGGTGAAATAAATAAAAGATGGAGAATTATGGTGTTACGGGATGAATTGAATGGAAGAGAATGGAGTGTGGTGAGCGTGGTTTGATTTTCTGGTTTTCTCCGTACGCCTGTTTAAGGTTGCAGAGCTGAGTTTATATAGAGGAAGGGAAGAGGCAATCTGGAGTGTTTGATTGCAGATTGATTGCTCATTTATTGCAGGGGACAGAGCTGAAACGCGTGAGAGATTTAAGGTAGGCGGTGCGGAGTAGATGGATATGGCGGAAGCAAGTTGCAGACGACGACGGGCGAAGAAGAAAACTGGCGCGCGTCGATTTTTAGTCACGTCCGCGCTGTGTCCGCCTCTGGTTACGCGGACGCCTTGGTCTTGTCCGCGCGGTTGTTTGTGTCTTGTCCGCCCATCCGTCCGCCCAGCTAGACGCGGTTGCCTTTGGTCCTGTCCGCCCAGGAGTCCGCCCAGGGCCAGGCGGTTGCAAGTAGTCTTGTCCGCCTAATATGGGGCGGTTGCCCATGCGGACACGAGTTGTTTGACTTCTTTCTTCTACGAACTTTGACCGGCTCTAGATTCTTCGTTTGGACTCCGTTTTCTGAGCCGTTTGCGTCTATGCGTTCGTCTCTTCGTCTACTTTACTTCCAGCTTGGTTTTCCTCATGTTTAAACAATAAATTTGTGAGATAATCAATAAAACATAAACTAGAGGAAAAACATACGATAAGTGAGAAATGAGCAGAAAAAGTGCTGATATAATATATGAAATACACCCATAAAACATGCTCATTTAGACACTTATCACCGCTCTTGTCGGAAAACCATCTTCACCATCACCATCGACACCTAGCCTCACATCACTTCTTGAAAATCTTCCCCGGAAACCACCACCCACACCAGGAACCTTTCTGTTCTCGAAAAACCCCTGTCGGAACTCACTCCACCTCCACCAGCTACTTCAAAATCCTACGGTTTCCTCCATACCCCTCGGTATCATCCTTCGAGTTTCGAAAGCGTAAGTTGATTCTTTTCTTTTCTGAGACAAAAAAAATCAGTTCGAAGTGCAGTCTCTGTTCGTCCCCCTTATTCGCACTGAACTTTTGGTATTTGCCCGATGAACTCTTCAAGAGGAGGGCCTAATCCAACTTCGTTGGAGTTCGAATCCAATGTTGTGTGCTGGTTTTGCATCATCTCCCTTCCTCTCCCCCTTTCACTTCTTCTGCTGGTTGTATGTTACCCGATGAGTACCAGGCCTATCATGGGTCCCAGGGCTCGAATGGGGGTTCGAACTTGAACAAGTTGATGGCATTTACCTGTTTCAGTCACATCGCTGCATATCTGTTGCTTAATGCCACTATCATAGTTTTCATTTTGCCTGTTACCGAGATTCGCTAAGCTCCTGAAGTGAAATCTGATAACCTTGCGGTGGAAACCTAAACCTGGTCTCTCTGATGGTCGGATTATGCTTTGCCTTCTGTTTCACGGTTTCGACCTGTACAACTTTAATTTCGAATCTGCTTCCGAATGTTTATATGTATCATATTCCGTTCTAATGCGGTTTCCTCTATACATCGTTATTGTTGTGCAAAACTAGTCCCATCGAGGTGTATTCTCACAGGAAGGTTTGGTCACTCACTGCCATTTTAGATAGAATATAATCATCGTGGAAGTCACTAGGTCATTTGTGAGCTTAAGTTATTTCCACTAACTGCGGTTTCCTTGTATTTTGCTTCTATGAGATCGTTTATAAGTTGAGAGTCGGTGCGGCTAAGCCTCTCTTGATCTGCCTGGATGCTCGTGCTAATCTTCCTGCGAGAGACTCCCTATCTTGGGTTGAAGGGATCCCTTTCTGATAGTACCATATCAGCTTATTGTTCTCATTCAGCTTCACTGGTTTCAATTTCTAATATCTCGCTGTTTCATTTCAATTAGAAGTTGAAGTCTGGTACTGATATGTGCGTATGTTTTTTTTTTGTTTATGTTTTGCTGTCTCATTTTGTTTCAACAGGAAGACACTACATCTCGGTCCGGGTATTTTATCTACACCTTTATAACCTCAAGAATTTGTTTGATGAATGTGTAGATGTCTAACCCACCTGATGATTGCCCGCTTAAATGTTTGTGAGTTCCTGAGTTTGAGCTTTCTGATCTGTGAATATATTTAGATGTTTAACACCCCTATATGTGCCTGCCTAAATGCTTCCGAGTTCCTAAGATTGAGCTTTCTAGTCTATGAATGTTTTTAGATGTTTAGCCCACCTAAGATCTATCTGTTTGGATGCTTGTGAGTTCCTGAGTTTGAGCTTTCTGGTCTGTGAACTTTGATACGCCTAGCTGACTATTTTCCCTTTGAGTGATGACTTTCATATAGGCGATTTGATTAGTCTCTCTGTTGTGCACAGTTGTGGAAACGTAGGGCTTGTTTTTAGGATCATTAATTGATTTAGTAATTACGCAAACAAGATAAGATCAATAGTCTTGCGTGTAATCTGATATGCAAGCTCTGCCTAGCTTAAGTCGTTTAGTTTGTAATTGTTAATCGAAGGTCAAATTAAAAATGGGTACTTGTGTTTCAGCTTTAATGTTTTCTGGATTCAAAACTGTTAATCTGACCGCTAGAAAAGAAGAGTAGAAAAGGAAGCATTAAGGAGTAATAAACGGAAGAAATCAAACTGTTTGGCAATTAGGTTTAGATCTGATTTTTTTGCTTGAGCTTAATAATTTTGGACTCCTTGCCTTCTGTTTAAAATTTTGCCGATTCCTTGATAACATTGAGCATGTCTGTGTATCTGATTGGTTGGTATTGTCAGTTTTGATCCGGTTAAACATCACGTTGTGTGCTCCATAATGTATCACCCGTATACTTAGCTTTGTTGTAGCTTTTGCTTCATTTCCTTGTACATTACTTTATTACTACTAAGCCTTAGTTATTATGACCTTAGGTCCAAGTCTTTAGGATAGAGGGGGTCCCCCATACTTGATTGGTCAGTGACCAATCTCTTGGTGGTGACACCCTAAACCCTAAAATACACATGTAAGATGGATGTATATATGTAAATATTGAACTCTTTCTTTTCAAATCAGAAAATTCTTCCAAACACCCATCCCTTCTCTCCACATCCTAAATTCATAATTGTCTCTCAAATTTTTCATGTTTTCATCACTGTGTATAAAAATAAACTATCAACTCTCACATGTTTTTTTTTTTTTTCTTTTCTTTTTTTCAACAAAGAAAGATGAAATACCCCGAACTTAAATATAGGGATTAAAATTAATCTAATATGTATTTATGAGCCTAATAATGCTTAAGTAATATTGGTAAGGAAAAATAAATCCAAAAAGAAATAAATAAACGCTTAAAAAGCGAAAAACGCTAAATGAGCGTTAAATAACCATAGGAGGTATGAAACCTCGGTTAGCGTATTATATGGATTCTAAAGGTTTAATAAGACCTAAATAATACATGGGAACAACTCCCGAAGAAAACGGATCCAAATAATGAATTAAAACGCTAATAGAGCTTTAGAGCACGTTTTTGAGAAAACCCGAAAACGTGACTTTAAGTGGTCAAACGGACCCGTAAAAATTATAAATCATTAAATAATAATTATTAAGCATTTATGGAAGCTTAATAACCAATAAAAATAATTAAACAAGAAAATTCCGGAAAACGGGCCCGGTTAGCGAATAGTACCTAAACCGGGTAAAATAACGAGCATTTCTGTAAAAGACGAAAAACGCTCCAGCTAGTATAACAGTAAGGGCCGGTTTTTAGTAAGTTAAAAAGCCCTCACACACACACTCACATATTAGCTAGTTAATTAAGAGACAAAAGCAAAAAGTAAAAAGGGGAAAGTACCCCACTTACTCTCTCACCTCACTCATTTCTCTACTCTTTCATCTCTCTCCTTCCTCCTCCACCGATTTCTCCCTCCTCTCTCCTCTGGTATGGACGATTTTGAAGCTCCAAGAGAAGCTTCAACGGCTTCTCATCTTCTTCTTCATGCTCCATCCTCATGTGAGCCCCAAATGCAAAAATAATTACATATTTGTAATCCCCTCATCATCCTCTACACTCTCTCTTTTCAAAATCCAAAAATGAGGAATTTCATCTCCATGGGTTTTCCCCATTCAAAGAGAAAATAGCACCAAGGGGTAGCTTGGAGTCCCCTCTCTCCATTAAGGTAAAAATCTCCATGAAAAGTTCAAGTTTTCTTCACCTTCCTTGGTTAGCCGATTTTTGCCCATTGTAATGCTTTGTTTTCTCTCTCTCTTTTGAGCATCAATTTCACCTTGCAATGGTGGTGGATTCTCCTTCTTTAACCAAGGGCTAAAACCCCTCCTAAAACACTCCAAAGGTAAACCCTAGAAATCTTGCTTTAAACAATTCAATGAACTAGCATTAATATAAGGGCTAGTATATTAATTGCAATTGTTTTGTGTGCTTGGATGATGGGAATGGAGTTTGGCAACTCCATTCCCCATATGGCCGATTTGGGCAAGAAAGAGAGAAGGGGAAAAGTGGAAAAGAAATGAAGGAAAAACAAGCTCAAGGTAAGAGCTCCTTCCTAATGTTAAATTCTATTGCATTAGAGTGATGGGAATGGGTAAACAAATAAAAGAACTAAACTATTGTATTAGTATTGAAGTTTATGAAGTTTTGAGTATTGGGAACTAGTAAGTAAATTGTAGGCCTTAGAGCCAAGTATATTGTGCATGAGTATTGGTATTGATGTTTGATGGAGTATTGATGTATTGAGATGGATTGATATAGCTTTGTGTGCTGGTAGGACCCTTGTATGGGTGTGGTTAGATTAGGAATGAACTTGATGAAAAGTGTGTATGTGGAGAAGTTAGAATTGTAGGTAAACTATGGCAAAATTTTGGTAGGAATATGTGCATTTATGGATGACTTGGTGAATGGGAGAACCAAGGTGTATATTGGAGTTGATAGAGATGTTTGGTAATTATGGAATGGTAGTTGTTGTATGAGAAATATGAAGATAAAAATCTGTAGCAAAGAGTCGTTGAAATGTGTGGAGAAACTAGGAGAACTTATGTGCAAGACCTAGTAAAAAGGAGTGTTGGACTTGAAGAGATAAGGAAATGCATGGTAGGCTTTGGAAATGGCATTAGGAGATGTGAATATGCATGGTGAAAATAGGAACTAAAAATCTGTAGCAAAACAAAACTAGGAAGGATGTGTATAAGTGTGAAAGGGAAATGTAGAAAGTGTATGTGTGAATTAGTATGAAAGGAAGTAAGAAGTTAGCAAAGGATTTGAGGATGTTTAAGAGGCTATTAGGTGCTTAACATGTGGGATTAAGTGTAGGGACAATGGGGAATTAATTAGGCAAAGTGTGGAATGTAACAGATTTTTTAGAACTGCAAGTCTGTAGAAAATGTAGCAGGGTCCGGGACTTAAGTCCAGGACTAAGTCCCGGACCAATGTAAAATTCAGGCCGAGAGTTGTATGTGAAGGGTGGTCCGGGACTTAGGTCCTATACAAGGACCCGGACCACCCCATTAAAACTAGCCAAGAGAATGACCACTTTTGGTCCGGGACTTAGGAGAGGGATAATGTCCCGGACCATGGTAGAAAAACAACCGAGACTTAGGACCAGTGTGGTCCGGGGCTTAGGACCCGGACAAGGTCCCGGACCAACACCAAAATTTAATTCTAAGCTTATAAATGAGTTTTAAGGTAAGGAAGAGAATGGTGATGATAGTATAAGATAAGTATCACCTGATTAATGATATTTAAGGGTCATTAAAGATATAAACAAGTATGAGGAGTAATTAAGGAAGTTGTAAGTTTATAAACATTAAGGTAAACCGAAACAACGGGACAACGGGGTAAGTACGGGAGTAGCAATTATGTATGTAATGTAATGCGTAGTGTTGATTGAACCGTTTGGCATGTAGCCGGAGGTTCAAGAATAGGACTCGAGGAACAAGTAGGACTAAGAACAAGAAGGCACCGGTAAAGTAAATTGCAGAAAAAGGTATGATTTCTTCATGCCCTCTATCCTAATCTAGTTACCCCGATTTGTGTGCTTATTTGATCACCTAATAAGATAAATGCACGAATCGGACTATATTGCACTTACTTGTGCTTGTTTACATTGTTCTTGATATTTGTCTTGAACAATAGTTTGTATAATTCATGAAATATATGAATGATGATGAAGTGTATTGTATTTCGTAGTGTACTTGTATATTGTAATGTATTTTGTATGGATGATGTGTATATGAACAATGTATTGTGTAGGTGGCTTGAATGAATGACTTCTACTAATTCCTAACTACCTAACTCCTAACATAAGTAAGGAATAAGTTGGAATGAGTAGAAGTCCGATATAGCTTCGGCCACGCGTGAGGATGAGGAGACACAAGAGGTTGGATCCGATTCCTGACTCTTAAACTGGTCCGCGGCCCAAACCCTTAAATGGGTAGCATCCCGGATTGGTGAGTCAAGTAAATCCCGGTGGTGGGACGGAGTAGTCCCGGGCCGAGGTCCCGACGACTTAACATGAGTAAGAGTAAGTAAGTAGTATGTATGAGTATGAGTATGTATGCGTAAGTACTGTGGAACGAGTAAAAGAGTAATCTCCACCCGATTAACCCGGGTGGACCAACATGAGCTAACAAGGATGGTGTATGTGTATGTATTGTGTATGTATTGTATATGTATTGTGTACTGCGGATCTCGGAAAGGTAAGAATGAATCTGATGGCTTGTATGGGTTACCATGTATGTATTGAAGAGTGTGTATTGACGTGTATGTATGTATTCCTTGCGTAATGTATTGTAATATTATGTATAAGAGCATGTATGCATGTGTGTATGAATAAAATGAACCGCATGTATTCGACCAAGTGGTCGGCGTACCCTCACTAGTACACGGGGTATGCGGTTATCATGCTCAGCGAAAGCTGACCCCCTCGGGGGAACGATTTTAGTGTGCAGGTACCCGGAACGGATGTGGTCAAGGTAAGAGACCGGTGGCTACACTCGGATAGCTAGAAGTAGAATGTAGAGGTGTACTAAACGGCACACCTTGTACTTAGGAGGTAAATAGTTGTGAGGAATGGGTAGAAGTAGACTCCTAGTGAGTATGTATGAGTTTAGAAGAGGTATTATTCTTGTATAAGGATCCTAGTAAACTCGGTGAATGATATTGTACTGTACTGAACTTGTGGATTGTATGGAATGGGAATTGCAGTATTTGATTCGTAATTGTAGTAAGACTCGCATTGTGTAGTACTCGGATATTCCGGTCCATCAGACCGATGCTGTATGTAGTAGTAGCCTTGTTAGTCACGTGGGTGGCTAACGGCATTGTATCACCCACTGTATGTAAGAATGTATCCGCTGCGTGAATCTGGAAGCCCGAGGAGATTGGACGGTAATGACAGTATTATTGGTAGGGGTGTTACAAAAGAACTTTGTTCAAAAGCCCAAAGATAAGGAAATGGACAAATCCAAACACCTAACCCAAGTCCACAAATCATTCAAAACCACAGTCCAAATCCAAAGCCCATGGACCAAAACACATCTGGCCCAATATAGAGCCCAATCCGGCCCTTTAGCTCACACTCGGCCCTACCCAGCTCGGCCCAAAACCAATACCGGCCCAATATTCTCAAAACAGCCCAAAAGCCCATGAAATTGGCTCATGTCCAATCCAAACCCGGCCCATTATTCGCCCTGGCCCAGTACAAAAACCAACCAATCCCGGCCCATTTACCCACACTTGGCCCTTTAGCCCACACTTGGCCCATTAGCCCACACTTGGCCCAAAACCAATCTCAACCCTAACCCAAAGCCGGCCCAAACCACATGGCCCAAAACCGGCCCAAGTCCAAACCCGACCCAATACCCATATTCAACCCAAATTCGGCCCAAAGCCCAAGTCTAAAACCCGAAGCCCAACAAGGCCCAAGTCCAAACCCAAAGCGGCCCAAACTACCCAATCGGCCCAAGCCCAAATAGGCCCAAGTCCAAGCCCAAACCGACCCAAGCCCAAATTGGACCCAAGCTCGGCCCATTACCAAGCCAAGCCCGGCCCATTACCAAGCCCAAACCGACCCAAGTCCAATCCTGCCCAAGCCCACAATCAGCCCAAGCCCACAATCGATCCAAGCCCAAATCAGCCCAAGCCTACAAAAAAAAAAAAAACAAACCAAGCCCACAAAAATCAAACCAAGCCCACAAAAATCAAACCAAGTCCACAAGAATCAAACCTTGACCTGAATGTTGACCTTTGGCCAAACCTTGACCTGAATGTTGACCTTTGACCAAACTTTGACCCTAACTTTGACCATCAGACTTTGACCCACACTTTGACCAATCAAACTTTGACCTTGATCGAGTGTTGACTTTGACCCAAGTTTGACCGATCTAACTTTGACCCCTCCTAACCTTGACCCAACCCGAACTTCAATCCAATTCAAACTCAAATTGTAGATTCCATCCAAACTCCAAAATCCAAAAAAACATTCCTCATTATTCAGCTTTAATTCAAAAATCCTGAAAATCTCTTTTCTCAAATTTTCAAACAATCATTTTATTCAAACTTCATCAAGTTTTAAAAAAAAAAACCATTTTATGGAATTTTAAAGGAAAAACTCTTCTCACATCACAGAAAACTCTTCTCAAACGCAGAAAGTTCTTCTCACGTATACAGAAAGTTTTCTCCTAAAACATTTCACAAAATCAGTGTTTCTTCATCGAGAATTCTGAACAACTTCAAAAAATTTCCAACTCAGTTTTTTACCCTAATAAACCGTTTTCAGGGAGCAAGAAATGTCTAATCCCTTCAAAACATTTCCTACATGGTTAGAACATCGCTTGTCTCCCTTCTAAAAATAAAAACCGGGGCGGGGCACTGGGTTCGTAACCTCCCTTGTCGCAGTCTGGATCTCTTTAGGCGGGGCATTAGGGTGACAAACCACCTCTATTTGCAGCCTAGATTTTTACAAGGCGGGGTGCTAGGGAAGTGACGGCCTTCCTAGTTGCAGCCGGGATTTTAGAATCGTCTAACTCCCTTCCGTTCGATTTCAATGTTTTCGGTTTTTAACGTTTTAAAACCCGGGAGTTAGAGACGTTATTAGGGTTCGACCGAGAACATCTCATTCATGGTGTTTCTCTCTGAATCCTATTTTTCGACATAAATTCATTGCCCCATCTTTCGAGCCTCGGTACTTATTATTAGTTAAGTGTCGTGTTCGATGGGGTACATAGGGTAATCCCTCGGGATTATCCGCCCTTTTATAACAAAAATTATTTTTGGTTTTAAAATTTAAGAGAGGCAATTCTGAACAAATCAATCCAACGCTTTCATTAAAGCTTTAACCCATAAGCACTCCTCAATCCTTTCTTAAGCAAACTCGAAGTCATCAGTCTTACTAACATAGGACCCTTTATTCTTAAATGCTCCCGAACAACCTTAGTGATCAGAAACCTGAAACATCTTCAAAACCCGAACACCTGTAAACCAAATATCCTCTTTCATACTCCATCAACACTTTCAACTTCCTAAATCACCTCAAAAAATTTTGACCATCCTAAAATCCAAACTTTATAAACACGAAAAACTCCTCAATTCCACCAAAGAATCCGAACACCTCTCAACTTCACAAAATGACCAAAATACCCCTCAGCTCTACAAAATGACCAAAATACCCCTCATCTCTACAAAATGACCAAAATACCCCTCAGCACTACAAAATGACCAAAAATGCCCCCAAGCTCTACAAAATGACCAAAAACTCCTTAACTCCAACAAATGATCCAAACACCCCTTAACTAAAAAAAATGACCAAAATGCCCTTTTGCTCCTCAAAACTTTCAGCATCCTTTTAACCTTGTGGAAGTCGAAACAACCTCAAACCTCTCAACATTCAAACCAATTTCACCGACCAATATTTCAAGACCAGCCTATTTCTCCCAACTCTTGGAAATCATCTGTTTTCAGTCCACACTCAATCCTATCCTTTGGCTTTAATTGAATCTCTCTAAATAAGGTTTTGAAAGAAGGCAATCCCGACAATTGGAGACCGAGGTTTCCTCGGGCACCAATCCGAAGTCGTGGTCGTTGCCACTTCTAAGGGGTGTAACCCAGTGCGAACCCACACCGAATCTCTGGTATGATCAGATAAGTCCTATCCATAAGCAGCAAATTCAGAGTCAATCAACGGTTCTTAGAACCCTTCTCCTCCCTTCCTAGTTCGTTAGGTCAAACTAGGTAGCGACTCTAGTCAATTCCGCCCGTAGGGCATAAGTCCGCGTGGAGCCCATTGAGAGCGGGTGTAGTGTACACTTGCATTCTCCCTTATGCTTTCTGGGAAAGACGGACGATAAAGTAGGTATTTGAGGGCTGCTAGAATAACTGGTTTTCACCCTCCACAAAATGGCATTTTCTAGGATCTATGTTTCTCAGTCAGACCATTTAGATAGACCCCCCCCCCCCTCATACCGAAAAATCACCCTCCACACCTACCTTGATTACCTTCGTAATTGAAGTGATCCTTCACGTCGGCATACTTCTAGAGCCTCGTTGATGGTGGATCCGAAAAGATTCCGACCCAAGCTTTTGACTCCTTGCTATTCTTGATGTTTCCCACATTTTTATGGTGTTTTGGTGAGGGTTGATGATGGTCGATGTTATGGGAGTTGGTAAAAGTGTTTGGATGGGTATTTTGAGAGGTTTTTGATGTGATTTCGGTGCTCAGATGTGTAAAATGTTGGAGCTTGGTGGCGGCTATTTTTTCTAACTGCTTAGGGTTCTTGGAGCTGTCCTTTGCTCAAGGGTTAAGGTCCCTTATATAGGCATCACTAAAGATAGAGTAAACTCGGTAAAAACTGAAGTTTACTGAGATTTGGACAAGTGATTTTTGGAGTGAGTTTGGCTATGAAATTTTAACCATGTGTAGAGCAAGATATTTTTGATTTTTCTAAGGAGAAATTAGATTTTTGGGATAATGGAATATTTTAAATTCGATTTCTTGTCAAATTCAATCAAAAATTACTAGAACATTATTGGAAGTTCGAAAAATCAAAATTCCAAAAACATTATGCTCTAAATGTCATCCTCCATCATATGTTAAAGTTTCAACGCATTCCGAGTTGATTTTAGTCATTTTCGGAGGAGAAAGAAAGCTTATAAGATGGCTTAGGAGCCCTAAAAATTACAAAAATACCCTTCGGATGACTAAGCTACTAACACTCCGGAACACGCCGATCAAAACGGGATTCCTTGTCATTTGACTAAAATACCCTTTGAAACACATATGCCTTAAAGACTCTAACCCGGGGGGTCAAAATTTTGGGTATAACAGTATGCATCCAAGATTCTACACAACAACCGGCTTAGTAGATCATGTACAGTCGGACCTAGTAGTGATTTTGAATTTGAGGTGGTTGATGTGAATGGATACTTTATCGTCAATTTGACAGCCCACCACTGTGACTGCATGTCTTGGGATCTCTCTAGTATTCCTTGCAAACATGCTTGCGTAGTCATAGCGAGACAAAGGTTAGATTTGAAATCATTCGTTGCTCATTCATTTTCGAAGGAGATGTATGTGGATACATATAAAAATGCGATCTTACCGATTCTTGATCCCAACATATGGCCCGATATTGATGATAAGATGAAGTTACGTCCACCGTTTCTGAGAAAGTTTCAAGGAAGACCAAAAAAGAATAGGAGACGGGAACAAGGAGAGGCGCCCACTGTTACCAAGAGATCTAGTCATGTTACTTGCAGGATTTGCAATAGAGTTGGCCACAATTCCAAGAATGTAGGTCTCAAAAGGATAGGGGTGATGGACCGAATGGTGGTGCAAAAGGGTCTGAGATAAGCATTCTTTCGAAGGGAAAGAGGACAAGGCAAACGCATGTGTCAAACGTTGGTGCTTGAAGTAGTTTTTAGTGTCCTTTCTTGGATTTTTTAAAGAACCATAATGAGCTACTTGTTTTTGGATAGTTTATGGGCACAGTCCTTAGCATTGTTTTTGGATGTTTTTGTAGACCAAAAAATATATGGTTTTGTTGAGATATTTTGGGGAATGCTTCTGCTACCGTTATGCAGCAAGTAATCTTGATGGTGTTGCTGTCATTAAATCCCACGCAACTGCTGCTTCTGTTGTGTTTCAGGAAGTTACAACATGTAAACATGACACATTGTGGTTTTAATTACACTACGCCTGCTAATATTCAGCACTTTGTTGCTGTTGTGGTTCTCCATATGACAAAAATCATTGCAGGATTTGCACTGTTGTCGATATATTATTTAGCACTCTGGTGTTATTTAGGATTCTCCGGTCATGTTACTTGCAGAATTTGCACTATTCATTGCATTTGCACCTGCTCGGTAGCTGATTGATGTTCAAGACTATACCAAAATCATAAATATCTTGTATTTTTCTCATAGGTAGTACTTGCAACTAGACATAAGCTCTAGAAGGACATAATCATAGGATGTATTTTGCTAATCTATCATGTTTTTACGTTTCTGATTTAAAAACTCGACTTTGGCTTGTGATTGATCCAATATTTACTCATCAATTGGAACAAACTCTTCTACATGTATTTCTCACATCAAAGGACTTTAAACTCATCATTTTAAACGTCATCTAGAAGCAAAAATCAAATGCAACAGTCCGCATGTTGTAGGTGGTTTTGAAACTTCTATTATATTAGATATTGTACTGTAAAAATTTATATTTAAAACACTAGAAATATATTAATGCTTGATAAAGTACATTGTTGGTTCAGATCAGTTACATTGTAGAAAATGGTGTTTAAAACACCAGGATTAGACTGTCACTAACATCAGTGAGCATTACATTACCCCAAACATAATTGTTTCAGCACAATTACAGAATGACAACCCAAATGTAAAACATCACAACTAATACTACAATCAAAGCTGCAAGCACTATCTTTGTAGTCTTCAGCTGAACCAATCTAGCCTTTTCTATCTTTTCAAATTTGGTAGTAGACATGTATTCGTGTTCTTATGTCCTGCAATACATATTCAATTCCACCGATAACTTAATTCCTTTCATGCCTTTCAACCCCACAAGTTGAAGAAGCAGTCGTTGACAAATAATGCTTGGGCGGGTTGACAACTGTCCACCAGATGAAGAAGTTGCACTTTTTGGCAGGACAATTATAAAACGAAGTGATGTAGTTTCTAGCAGTATAGCAACCTATAACTAAGCATAAAGATTGCAGTAGCATCTTAAATCCCACTTGGGATTAGAGTTGAAACTGTGATCGCTTGAGGAAGACATTTTGTATAAAACACCAAACAACAATACAAATTCAAGTTCAAAAAATAAGCTCAGATTGGTATTTATGGCCATCATCATTGCTTTGCAATAAGGATACAACTATTTATGCGCAAGCGCAATACCTATGGAGCAATCATTTCATAAAACACTTCAATGTGTTACAATAGAGCAATTAAATGAGAGACCGCTTCAACACAGGCCTGCACGCATAATAGTTATGACCAATTGAATAAAGGTCATTTTAATAACAAGATCATAAATCATGAACAACCCAAGCATCAATTAAGCATTATAGCAAAGCCAGTGCATCAGATGGCAAATCAGCAATGTCAGCAGCAACAATGACACAAGAAGCATCATGAACAACCCAAGTATCAGTTAAAGATCATAACAAACAAAGTGCACCAGATGGCAAACCAGCAATGTCAACAGCTGTAAGAGAATGACACAAGAAGCAAGGTCATCAGAGACTACCCAAGCCTCCTTAAACACCCTAACAAAGCCAGTGCACTAGATGACAAACCAGTAATGTCAACTGCAGCAAGAGGAATGACAGAAGAAGGAAAATCCATAATCGTAGGATTTTCCAGAAATCAGAAAGGCTGGATACAACATTGTTCTTTATCATCAATCACAATCGATACCTCAACAAAGCAAGGCCAAGCCAATCTATCCACTTACGGACTAATCGCAAGTAGGGGAAGGATACAATGGAGCGAATTTTTGAATCAGGAACGTAAAATCTAAATTTGTAAAATTAGGGGAATATGGAGTCAAAGATAACAATTGCATATCAACACAATTTGAAAATCGCATATCAACACATTTGAAAGTGGTAATTAGTCCCTAGCAATTGAAATCAAGAATCTAAATTCAAAATCAGAAAGTGGTATAGAACGCACGTAATTGTTTTGCCGAGTTGTAACTCACAATAGCATGTGAGGGAAGAACCAGATAACATGGGCTACCATTAGGTACCGCAAGTAACATCAAAGCCAAAGACGTACTTACATTCAAACATCAAAGATCGGATGAAGAGCGACAAAGGAGAGAGCAGAAAAACGGTCAGGAAGAAGAAGAACCGTCTCAGTAAGGTGAGGTATTCGCCAACGAAGAAGACTAAATTAATTTTGGTCACAAACTTAACTTGGTCAACAGTAACAGAGGGAGATGAAATATGAGAAAAGTGTGACGGAAGATATTACATAAGGTCATGGGTGGGATTTATTATATTTGAAAGGTCATGGGTGGGCAGTGTAATTTCGTTAAAGGTCATGGGTAGGTAGTGTAATTTTATCTTCATTTTTCTTCCACAGATGGTCTCTTACGTTTGACGTTGTCCAATGCTATAATTGGTCGTTGCCTAAGGCCCTCGTGTGTGCCTTGGAAATGGGCGTTTTAATCACAAAAACATGGCTTGTGTGAGTGAAGATAATCCCACCGTCTGATTCCCACACTTCTTTTCCCTACTCTTCTCCCTGTTTTCTCAGGCCGTCTCTGCATTTTTATGTCTCTCCTTCTGATTTTTCTCTGTCGTTATGGTAAATCATTTGTCTTGTTCAGCCAAACAACTGTCACCTCATATGTCTTTGCATGATGTCTTTTGAGCTTCCCCGTTTCCCCTTTGGCTCTCTCTCATTTCCCACTCCTTGACGTCTTGTTTATATTTCGCCTGTTGTTTTCACTGTTCCCGTACTTTGTCAGCCTCCTCAAGGCTTCCTTCTTCGTTTCTTTCGTACTCTTCACTACCCCTCCTCTGACCCAATGAGATGATGATCGTCAATGATTTCCTTGTAGTGCACCATAGGAATCTTCGTGCGAGAGACTCGCCAATGGAAATTTTAGCCAAAGCCTTGGTGGTCATCACGTGAGACTTATGAAGTATTAGAATAATGTGTGTTATTAAGTTTCGTCAGTTTCGTTAGTTATTAAGGTTCTTCAGTTTCGTTAGTTTATTCTGTTTCTTAAGTTTCAACAGTTTCGTCAGTTTCTTAAGTTTTGTTATTACTCTATTAGTTCGTCAATTTATTACTCTAGTATATGTAGAGTCTTCATTATTAGCGTTTTATTTTATCAAGTGGGAGTTTTGTTTTATAAAGTGAGCATATGTAAAGGTTTGGGTTTTGTCTTCCCTTGATTAAAATAGGGGAGTCTAGTATGAAACAACACAAACATTGAAATACAAAAACAATTTCTTCCTTTATATCAAGTTTCTATCAAGTTATTTTCTTTTTTATATCAAATTTTTTCACTTTCATTATGGTATTATAGCAGGAATCGATGTTTTTTTAGTATGAAGAATTGAAGAATAGTGTTGCAGAACGACTACAGTTTTTTTCTTAAACAGACATGGCTTGCGAAAAAGGAACTGAGAAGAAGCCTAGTGTTGAGACAAGTGTGATAGGTTATTCAGATCCTCTGTATGCCTATCCTTCTGAGAAGGAATTGGCAGGTCTTTGCTTATTGAGTAAGAATTCGTAAACTAATCATATTTTTTCTACAAAGTGGATATTAGACACTGGGGCAACAGATCATATGTCTGGAGCTCATAATTCCTTTGTCAATTGGAGAATTTTGTCACACTCCAAGTTTGTGGTTTTGCATGACGGTAGGCTACAGGTTGTTTCTATGGTTGGAGATGTAGAATCGGGGAGATATCTTCTGGTTAAAGATAAGTTTATACATCCCAGAATTTTAAATTCAATTACTCTTCGTTAAAAGGTTAGTAAAACAAATTGCTCAGCCGCTCATTTTTGGTGAGAAATATTGTTTTACACAGGATTCTATCACAAAAGTTGAGGTCATAGGGCTGGATCAGTAAGGTCTCTATATTTTGGACACGGAACGCGCTAGTCAAGTTTTTCGTGTTTCTGGTAGATACAACAAAGAGAGCTGGTCTTCAGCATTTTGGTCTTGTTTCTGGAATTAGTGCCAAGGTTGTGGAGTTACATTACAGTTTAGGACATATTCCGTTTTAGAAGCTAGTTCAAATGGGACTTATAAAGAGTAATGATGTTCTGTCAGATTATGCTTGTGACATTTTGTTATAAAACTAGTGCACAACGTCTTCCGTTTGGGCACTCAGAAATTAAAACCATTAAACCTTTTGAGATGGTTCATGTGGATGTTTGGGGACCGTTTAATGTCTCCACTTATAATGGTTACAAATATTTCATCTTGTTTGTAGATGATAATATCATAATTACTTGGGTTCAACTTTTGCTACACAAGGGTGAAGCATGGGTGTTAAGACAAGATCCCCTAGTTTTGATGATAGCAAACCTTGTGTTGTCTATCTAATGCGCTTGTCAAGATTCATGATTTTAGATAGACAGGTGAATAAGTGGCTTAGCACGCAATGTTGCAAGCGTACTTAAGTCATGAGTGGCTTAGCACACAAGGTTGCAAGCGTGCTCAATCCACGACATGTGCTCTACCAGTCGGGCCCTGTAGGAGAGAGCTCCGGAGAAACTTCTAGCAAGACACAGGCAGTCAAGAACCACACCACCACATATCTCTTATATCTGACATTAAACAAGGACCAAATGAAGTTAGAAACATCGACAAACTCACTCAGATCATTCACATCCACACAAGAAACTTGCTCATGACAAGCTCAACATAAAAGGTGTATCTCATTAATGTGCAAGATAACAAGATAAACAAAGGCTATTGATGAACATCATTACATAGCCGTAATACTTCAGAAGAGAGCATTTATGAGCATTAATGAGCAGACAAGTTCAGTCAAGTTGAAGTGTGCAAGTGGTGACCAAGCAACTTGGGAGACGCGTCGTAAACTTGCCCATTCACAAGGCAACGCGTGTGCTGGTGGCTGGCTCAAGATAAAGTTGGATGAAAGTCTGCAGTATGGTGCGGATATTATATTGGTAGAAGAATTAGTATTCTACTCTTAGAGTCTACAACTCCTAGGTGTCAGTTGGCATCTCAACTAACTTGTATAAATAGGTGCATTAATGTTCCTTGTAACACAGGCCCTGTACAAGAAAAAAAGATAGAGATAATCTGGGCAAGAGTGGATCAGACTTAGGCATGTGTGTAAGTGCTAGAGAGTTGGTGAGCTAGTGAGGACTAGGTTGAGTATCAATACATTGGGTATTTGATAGGACGACAGGTCGGGGAACGGTTGGGGAACCGTAGGCCGATAGTCAGGAGAGGGTTGACGACTTTAGGGGTAAAGTCGAAACTGTACCGGGAGTCCGTGTGTGGGGCAAGGGAGGTTGAGTGAATTTCGTGTGTGTAAATTCTCAATCGAAATGTGTTTTCCAGTTTAATTGTTGCCTCTCGTCTATCAAAGTTTTATTAGAGTCCACGATACGTCCACGACACGTCGAGGACGCATCAGGAGCACTTGCGTAGTTTCAATTGGTATCAGAGCGGGTCTCTTCTAGAAAGCTAACTGCTTTGGAAGACGATCAAGATGTCTCATGTAAGCATTCTAGCAGCAGAAGAAGGTTCTGCACCGAATCGACCACTACTCTTCAATGGAGACAACTACACTCACTAGAGAACAAGATAGAGTTTCATATCAAGTCTGACGATCCAAGAATGTGGAGGGTGATAACACATGGAGAGTACACCTTCCAGAACCTTAAGGACAAGATATATCTATCGATAGTATGACGGATGAGCAAATCAAGAAGCTGATATTCAACACTCGAGCTGTAAGAATACTTCACTGTGCATTACTACCTGAGCAATACTCGAAGATTGCTTCAGCTAAAACAGCCCAAGAGATTTGGAAAACTCTTGAGGTCACCTATGAAGGGAATGATGAGATCAAAAAGACTCGCATTGAGCTGTTACTCACTCACTGGGAGCTATTCAAGAAGGAAGAAAAGGAGAGCATTTCTGAAATGCATACAAGGTTTACTAAGCTGATCAACGAAATGTTGGTTCTTGGAAGAACAATCTCTAACGAGGATCAAAATGGAAATTCCTCAGGTCTCTTCCTGCCTCCTTTGATAGCAAAGTCAATGCCATGCAAGAAGTGCATGATCTCTCCAAGATGTCTCTAGCAGACATGTTAGGATCTCTAATGGCTTTCGAGTTAAAACTACAACACAGAAACTCGGAAAGCTCATCAAGAGATAGAGGAAAAGGCATAGCCCTTCAAGTAGCTGAAAATGAAAGGTCCAAGTCAGGAGAGGACAATGATGAAATGGTCCTCTATGCTAAAAGGTACGTTAGAAAGTTCATAAGAAATAAAATGAGGAAGGGCAAGAAGTCCAAGGAGTCGGATGATCAAGGAAGAGCAATGACAAGTGTTTTGGGTGTTCAAAACACGGACATCATATCAAGGACTGCCCTCAACGATCACGAGAGGACGATGACAGGGTCAAGAAGCCTGTCCGACGATCATTCAACAAAGGACCAAAGAAGGAAGCCTTCATTGCCGCATGGGGAAATTCTGAACAAAGTGATGACAATCAAATCTCAGACAGCGACACCTCAGAAGAGGAGAAGGCTCACCTATGCCTTGAAGATGTGTGTTTGATGGCACAAGGAAATGATGTCTCATAATCAGAAGGAGAAAGAAGAACAACATAAGGTAAACTATTCTAAACTTAGAAGGAGAATTCAAAAGGCTGAACTTCTAGGACTTAAAAAGTTTTCTCTTATATTAGTTGATCACCTAGAGGCGTTAGAAACTGAAAACGATGAACTTTTGAAAGAAAATGAAAAACTGAGAAAAACCTCGGACAAAAACAAGGTAGATAATCTCATGGCACTCATGAAGTTACAAAGACATTATAGTGAAATTCTCACCGCTCATGAAAAGTTGAAGTATGAAAAAACAACCTGAAATCGATGAATTGATTGTTGCTCTTAACACTAAAGAAAAGGAACTAGCTACCATCAAAGAAAAATATTCTAAGATAGATGATGTTTCTAAGACACCCATGAGGAAAAGCAAATGACAGGTCAGATGTCGGTCAGAGACCAGTCGTAGAGATGTCTGCAGCTTATGCAGACAACCTGGTCGTCATGAGTCCAGTTGCCATAAAGCGAGTTTTATGAGACATTGGCAGCTCAAGAAACTAGGACTGAAATGGGTAGTCAAAAATGATCTTAGAATATTAAATGGTGGAAATGGGTCCAACCGTGCTACGGACCCTAACCCCACACCACTAACGTGTTATGTGCATAATCGAGTGAGAATGGACCCCTGCTGGTACATCGACAGTGGGTGCTCTAAACACATGACAGGAGATAAGAAGAAGTTCTTCTCACTCGAACCAAGAAGCCAAGGAACCGTTCCTTTAGAGACAACAAGAAAGGAAAAATCATCGGTGTAGGTAAGGTTGGTATTACTTTTGATTATGTCATAGATAGTGTAAATCTAGTTCATGGTTTAAAATCAACTCTGCTTAGTGTTTCTCAAAATTTGTGACAAGGGAATTCAATTCATTTCTATCCTACACATTGTAGCATAGTAAGTCAGAACAATGACAAAGAGTTGCTAAAGGGAAAAAGATGGAAAAATGTTTATGTAACAAAGCTTAAAGGATATTGACAGTCAAATATTCCTTGCTTGACTGCTTCAATAGATGACTCTACTCTATGGCATAAAAGACTAGGGCATATAGCACTTCTTTGCTAAGAAAACTTGTCAAGAACAGTTGGTAAGAGGTCTTCCTGAGATTAATGAATCTGAGACCAATCTTGTGATGCTTATGTTAGAAGCAAACAGACCAAGGCTTCTTTTAAATCAAAGAACTCAGTTAGTACATCCAAACCACTTGAACTACTTCACATGGACTTATGTGACCTATGAGAGTCAAAAGTTTTAGAGTAAATTGGTATGTCATTGTAATTGTTGATGATTACTCACGATTTGTTTGGACACTCTTTATTGCTTCCAAAGACAAAGTCTTTGAGAAATTTCAAGCCTTTGCAGGAAAAACCCAAGTACAACTCAATCTCAAGATCAAGACTCTTCGGTCTGATCATGGGTCAGAATTTGAGAATCAACAATTCATGGATATGTGTAAACAACATGGGATTAGTCTCACATATTCAGCACCAAGAACATCCCAAGAATGGGGTAGTTGAGCGAAAGAGCAGAACACTACAAGAGGTAGCCAGGGCCATTCTATTGGGGAGCAAATTCCTCAAGTCTCCTGGGCAAAAGCGGTGGTGACTGCATGCTACATCACAAACAGAACGCTCATACGACCAATCCTCAACAAAACTCTCTATGAGTTAATCAAGGGAAGAAGACCAAACATAAGTCACTTCAGAACGTTTGGTTGCAAATGTTATGTCCACAACAATGAAAAGAGTCCCCTTGGAAAGTTTGATGCCAGAAGTGATGTGGCCATTTTCCTTGGATACTCTGAAAGAAGCCAGGCATACAAAGTATACAACAAACAGACACTGAAGGTGGAGGAAAGTGTGCACGTAGTCTTTGATGAGGCTGACGTACACAAGGTCAACGAATCTGATGAAGATAAAGAACTTGGATTCAATCTAGCTGATCAAGATCACGTAGATAATCCCAAAGATAAATCACCGACTGAAGAAAACTTGCCCGATAGGTCAGTGAAAGGTCAACGACAGGTCAACAACAGGTCGAAGAAGGAAATAATGATGTCGAGGATCCTCTCTCTCCATCAACCATTCATCAATCTCGTGCTTTGTACAAAAATCATCCATTAGAAAATATCATATCAGATATATCCAAAGGAACACAGACAAGAGCACAAACTCGAGATCTTCTAGCCTTCTCAACGACAGTCTCACCCATGGAGCCTAAGAACATCAAGGAAGCTCTTCAAGACTGAGACTGGATCAATGCAATGCAAGAAGAACTAAACCAGTTTGAAAGATGGAAAGTCTGGCATCTTGTGCCTCGTCCTACTCATCAAGGAGTACTTGGCACAAAATGGGTCTTCAGAAACAAGCTGAATGAAATGGGAGAAGTTGTCAGGAACAAAGCTCGTCTGGTAGCTCAAGGATATCATCAACAAGAAGGAATAGACTTCCAAGAAACCTTCGCTCCAGTAGCAAGGATGGAATGTATCAGATTACTAATTGCATTTGCTGCACACAAAGGAATTAAACTCTTCCAACTTGACATCAAGAGTGCCTTCCTAAATGGGTATGTCAAAGAGGAAGTGTAAGTTGAGCAATCTCCAGGTTTTGAGACACAAGAAGGAAAAGACATGGTACTCAAACTTGACAAAGCTCTTTACGGGCTCAAACAAGCTCCAAGATCATGGTATGATCGCCTGTCCTCCTATCTATTGGAAAACTACTTTAAAAGAGGTAAAGTAGACAAAACTCTATTTATCTACAACAACAAAAGAGATTTCCTAATTGTGCAAGTATATGTTGATGATATAATCTTTGGAGCCTCTGATGAGAAATATTGCAAAAAGTTCAAAGCATTGATGAAAAAGGAATTTGAGATGAGTGATCTGGGAGAATTGAAGTTCTTCCTAGGACTTCAAGTCAAGCAGAATGATGAAGGGACCATCATATCCCAAGAGAAGTACGTAAAAGACTTGCTGAAGAGATTTGGAATGGAAGGATGTAAGATGTTTGACACACCAATGTAGTGGGCACTAAGATGGGTATCATGACCGGTGACCGACCGGTCGACCAGCGATCTTATAGAGAGATGATTGGTTCTCTACTATATTTGACTGCTAGTAGACCTGACATCATGTAAAGTGTTTGCTTATGTGCCAGGTTTCAAGCAGATCCAAGAGAAAGTCACCTCACAGCTGTAAAAAGAATCCTACGTTACTTAAAAGGAACCATGAATCTTGGTCTCATTTATCCTAAGTCAATAACTATAAGGTTGTAGGATTTTCAGATGCAGAGAGGATCTATCACTGATAGAAAGAGCACTTCAGGGACAACATTCTTTGTTGGATCATGTCTGATTGCACGGGGATCAAAGAAACAACAAAGTGTTGCAATCTCAGCAGTTGAAGCTGAATACATTGCTGCGGCAAGCTGCTATGCCCAACTCCTATGGCTTAAACAACAAATTGGTGATTATGGCGTCAAAACAGGTACTTTACCAATTATGTGTGATAATACAAGTTCCATCTCTATTTCTAAAAATCTTGTGCATCATTCTCGCACCAAACACATTGACATTAGACATCATTTTCTTAGAGATTGTTGTGAAAATAATTAGTTGGTTTAAAGTATATTTCTACTGAGAACCAACTAGCTGACATCTTTACAAAGCCATTAAGTAGAGAAAGGTTCACTAAGATTGTTCATGATCTGGTATGATATTCATTAATCACAGTTAAACTGCTTTTATTTCCCACGATCAGTCAACGACATGTGAGCAACACTGTTATATTGTCGTTCAGTAGTCAACGATTAGTTTAATGCATAGAAAACATGTCAAACGACTACTTGATGCAGATATGTCATTTTCCACAAAAGTGAGATTAGGTTAGAGACAGTCCAACGGATAGAAACAGAAAAACTCTTCAACGGATCGTTGACAACCGTCACGACTGATGCCCGTTGTTAATAGTACCGTTAGGACATGTCAGCGAGCGGACGAGGAGCGGTCGCCGGCCGTTACTCGATATCTATAAAAGGGCGATGGGAGTTCTACTCCTGTCACACTATTGCCCTCACTCTCTCTAATCTCTCTAAGTGATCAAAGCATATTCTCTTCTCTCTCACAAAATGTCCTGCGAGACTTATAGCAAAAATCCCTCGCCTCACAAACGTTAAAGAACACCCGAGCAAAAAGTATTAAATTCCAGTACAAATCCTCTACACTGAAAATGGCACCAAAGAGGAGGAGAACGAGCTTACGGTTAGAATAATCCAAGAAGGGAACCTTCTTGCCAGCGAGGTAGAATATATAAAGTCCCACATTCCTAAAACCAACCACCTCATCACATCCGACACTTTCAAACCCACCATTATTCCTGATCCTGCTCCCACACAAGAACCGAAAATGGCTTCTCCTGCACCCTCACCTAAAACCTCCAAAATACCACAAAGAAATCCAAAGCCAAGGAATCAAAGTCCAAAGGCCATTCAACCGCCACCACTAGTCATGTAACTCGCTCATCTAGGCGCGCCAAAGAACAAACAGCTCCACAAAAATCCCGCTCAACACCAGAGAAAACAACAAGTGGTTACACTTCACCGAGGAAGAAGAAGCCTCTCCTTCAGCTATCATCAAAGAGGTAGTTCAAACATTGGAGGAAGAGGAGGTTCAAAGTGATGAACCATCTCAAAAGGAAGCCTCGGTAGAAGAGAAAGGCCAAGAAGAAGGTGTAAATGCACCTGACTCCGAAGACGAGGAAAATCTTATAGCCGCTTTCGGAGAACCAGTCAACGATAGGTCTTCAAACCTTAGCGACAAAATACAAATGGTGATAGCAACACAGAATCATCATCACCCATTATTTACATGCTCGAGGAGCGTGCTCAATTGGAAAAAGCAAAAGGAAAAAGGAAGATGGGTGCTTCCTCTAACATCAAGGAGGTCAAGGAGCTTGCTCATGCCGAAAAATCAGCTGCCAAGTCCCAACCTCCACCGTCCCAGAAGCGACTAAAAAGGCTCGAAGAACTAGAGCCTCCATTGATCAAGGCCGAGAACATCAACGACCGCTCCTGTCCCGTCTTACCAAAGACGTTGGACATAGAGTGGATGAAGAAGATGGGTCTAGAAGAGATCATTGAGCTATTGGAGTTCCAAGGATGGCTATAATAATTCTTCCAAGAGCATATTCCTGTCTACACCGAGTTGCTCAAGGAGCATATACGATATCTTGGAACCACTTCAAAGCAATGAAGATGACGACTACCTCACTCAACCATCCCAACTGCTCAAGTCACTATCTTCAAGTCTTGGATTTGCAAGACCTTCAACCTCAAGCCAGAAGGTCTGATCATCCCAAGGATACAACCTGGCATGACTTAGGACACCAAGGAGGAAAGATGGTCAACCTGCTCAACAAAGGAGTAACAATGAAAAACTTCAATGCCGTGGACATGTCCATCTCCGAAAAAGTCCTCTTCAACTTGGTCACCCACAACATCACCCCAGGAACCGCGCACTCACATTGTCAATGCACGGGATGTAGGCTGTTGTTCGCACTCAAGACCAAGGAGAAAATTGATCTGCCTGCCATGATTCTCCTCACTCTAGATGAGAGTCGTCAAGTAAACCAAGGTCTAGTGCATGGGGGAGTGGTCACCGCGCACTTATAGAAAGTGGAGTGGACACTGACAGGTTCCACGAGTGCGCGCGCACAGCTCAGGACTGCATATGCTGCGAGATGCTATCCAAGATGGGATAAAGATTAATGGAGATAAGCTTGTGGCTATCCAGAAGCCCACGAAGAGTGAATATGCAAGATCAGAACCTAGACCGACGCAAGAGCTTCAGGAATCAAAAGGAGGAGAAGTCTCTCACCGGTCCACAACAGGTGGGGACCAGTCTGGATACTTCAACTTTGGACGTTCTTCAGTGTGTAAGAGTCACTCTTACCGCTGTGCAGGCTGTCTCCACCGAACCTAGTGTCCATCACATGGTTCAAGGAGCGATAGATTTATAGATTCCCACATAGCCTGAGCGTTCCTTGTCTCCTAGACTCGAGTGAGACCGTGAGAGTTAGAGTTAGGACTAGATTTTATTCTTCTCCATTACTGTTTTTACTTGCCTTTGACTATCTGTTTCACAGTACCTTTTGGATATAAATGAAAATGCAACTGATTTTTGTTACTTGAATGCTTATGATGGGTACGAAATAATTTATTGTCTTGGCTGCTTCTTCCTTGATTAAAAATTACAAAATGATCTGAGATATTAGTCATATCCATTCCACTAATCCAAACTCTGACCTTGACACCTAAAATGCCTACAAACATAGCCCACAAGAAGTAGCACCTCATTAAATGCCTCATCGATCAGTCGTTGAGCATATCCAAAGTGTCTATAAACTTGCTCACTCTTTTTACCACTCACAATCATCTCACGCAATGGCTCAATACCCACAAAGCTCATCCAGCTCGAATGATCAAACCATTCACTCCACCATTCGTAAGTTTATGACCACAAAACACCCCAAGAAATACGTTGCCCAAGCTATGTTCAACCAGACTTCGACTCCCTTACAGCTTGGTCTATCACCTCAAGTATCACTCTATCACAATCACATTCTCCACACTGCATGGAGTTCTCCATAGATTCTGATGAGTCTGACCTTTCTACCACAGCTGAATCACCTTTGATCACCGCACCCAAAGCCAAACCTTCTTGGATCAAAGCCGGATTTTCGGAGGAAGAGCCTACTTGCTTAGAGGATTATGAATGGGATACCCAACTACGTCACTCCCTAGATTATCTGATCATATTTTGTAGTTTAATCTATGGAATGTCATGGCCTTTACAACATCTTACGTCGTGTAGTTGCTCCCTATTTTGTTGTATGGCAAAGGGGGGAAGAAAAGTATATGTACTTGGGAGAGTACCTGTGATACTATGTCTATCGTCCTTGTATTATGTATCATCTGAATGACACCTTATCTGTGTTATAACATAAAAGCTGTCACCTATGCATAACATAAAAGCTGTCTCTTATGCTATCATTGCTATCATTCGTTCACATTCTTTCATTCTTAAAAACCCTGAGTAACTCAGGGGAGGGGAATCTCTCAATTTGATAGCATAAGGGGGAATCCTTCTTATGGGGATCTCTCAATTTTGATTGCCAAGTACATATGAGTATATAGGTTGCCATCATCAAAAAGGGGAATTGTTAAGACAGATCCTTTAGTTTTGATGATAGCAAACCTTGTGTTGTCTATCTAATGCGCTTATCAAGATTCATGATTTCAGATAGACAGGTGAATAAGTGGCTTAGCACGCAAGGTTGCAAGTGCACTTAAGTCATGAGTGGCTTAGCACGAAAGGTTGCAAGCGTGCTCAATCCACGACATGTGCTCTACCAGTTGGGCACCTGTCAGCGAGAGCTCCGGGGAACTTCTAACAAGACACAGGTAGTCAAGAACCACACCATCACATATCTCTTATATCAGACATTAAACAAGGACCAAACGGAGTTAGCAACATCGACAAACTCACTCAGATTATTCACATCCACACAAGCAACTTGCTCATGACAAGCTCACGACAAAAGGTGTATCTCATTAATGTGCAAGATAACAATATAAACAAAGGCTATTGATGAATCATTACATAGCTGTAATACTTCAGAAGAGAGCATTTATGAGCAGACAAGTTCAGTCAAGTTGAAGTGTGCAAGTGGTGACCGACCAACTTGGGAGACGCGCCGCAAACTTGCCCATTCACAAGGCAATGCATGTGCTGGTGGCTCAAGATCAAGTTGGACGAAAGTCTGCAGTATGGTGCGGATATATATTGGTAGAAGAATGAGTATTCTACTCTTAGAGTCTACAACTCCTAGGTTGTTATTTGGCATCTCAGCTAACTTGTATACATAGGTGCATTATGTTCCTTGTAACACAGGCCCTGTACGAGAAACAAATATAGAGATAATCTGGGCAAGTGTGGATCAGACTTAGGTGTGTGTGTAAGTGCTAGAGAGTTGGTGAGCTAGTGCGGACTGGGTTGAGTATATACATTGGGTATTTGATAGGACGACAGGTCGGGGAACGGTTGGGGAACCGTAGGCCGATAGTCAGGAGAGGGTTGACGACTTTAGGGGTAAAGTCGAAACTGTCCCGGGAGTCCGTGTGTGGGGCAAGGGATATTGAGTGAATTTCGTGTGTGTAAATTCTCAATCGAAATGTGTTTTCCAGTTTAACTGTTGCCTCTCATCTATCAAAGTTTTATTAGAGTCCACGATACGTGCACGACACGTCGGGGACGCATCAGGAGCGCTTGCAAAGTTTCAATGGGAAGCTCTTGTAAGCTTCTTTAAGTTGGTAGAACGTCAATTCGATGGCAAGGTAAAAGTGGTTCGTAGTGATAATGCAAAAGAATTGGGTAGTTCAAATGAAGGGAGAACTTATTTCACTCGAGAAGGAATAGTTCATCAAACTACTGGTGCTTATACTCTTCAGCAAAATGCCGTGGTCAAAAGGAAGCATAAGTACCTTCGTAAGACCGCCTTTCAATCTCAGGTTCCGCTTACTTACTAGAGTGAATGTATCTTGCATGCTGCCTATTTGATTAATAGGCTGCCTACCAAGGCTTTGAAAGGAAGACTCCCTTTGAAGCTTTTTACAGCACAAAGCCTTGTTATAATGATATACAACCTTTTGGTTGCTTGTGTTATAGAACTCTTGTTGGTGACAAGGGTGGCAAATTTAGTCCGTGGGCTAAGGCTTGTGTTTATTTAGGTGAAGAACCAAGGAAGAAATGGCATAAGTTATACAGTTTGGATACCCGACAAGTCGTAGTTTACAGGGATGTGAAGTGTCATCCCACTATTTTCCCTTCTGCAAAAGACCAGGTTATGTTTTCTAATTCTTCAGGGCATGCTATTGATGCTTCTGAACAGTTTCCTAGGGATTGGGAAGTTGATAATCCCAGCCCCCTTGTGCGTTCTTCCTTTGATGATAATGTCACTGTTCATCCTCTTAGTGAAGATGTTATGCCATCTGTGGTGGTCGAGCCAGATCATGTGGGCGAATCAAAAGGTGGTCTTAGACGCTCTAGCCATGAGAGCCATTGGCCTAGGTATCTTGATGATTATGTTTGTTCTTCTCATTTCCAGGATATATTGGATGCACATGTTTATCATAGAGGAAAACATGAGAATTTGTTGGAGGATTGTCAAAGTCTGACAGATACTAAGCTTGAGGTTTCTTGTGCATTCACTGTGACCGCTTCACATGCTCCATTTGATCGCACTATGAAAGAGGAGAAGCCACAATCATATAAAGAAGCGGTTGTTTCTGCACATTGGCGAGAGGCTACGCAGAGTGAACTAAAGGCCCTGGAGGCCACCAAGACTTGGGAGGTTATTGATTTGCCCAAAGGTAAGAAAACTATCGGTTATAAATGGGTTTACAAGATAAAACTCAAATCCGATGGCAGTCTTGAACGTTATAAAGCATGTTTGGTGGAGAAAGGCTTCACTCAACCCCATGGGCTAGACTATCATGAGACGTTCTCACCACCATAGTTAAGATGACCACAATTCGTGCTCTTCTTACCGTGGATCTTCACAACGGGTGGATTATGAATCAGTTAGATGTTAATAATGCTTTCTTACATGGGGATCTTGATGAAGAAGTATATATGAAGATACCTCCAAGTCTTGATGTTCCTGGACGTAATAAAGCATGTTTGTTAAAGCGTTCTCTATGGCTTAAAACAGGCTTCACGTCAATGGTTTTCTAAGCTGGCCTTCTTTCTCTAAACACTTGGGTTTTGTCAATCCAAGAATGATTATTCTCTATTTTACATAACCAGTGGTGCTCACATGCTCTATGTTGCAATTTATGCCGATGATATGTTATTGGTTGGGACACATCAAGACAACATTAATCAGCTCAAGCATGCTTTGGATGATAATTTTAAGATTAAGGATCTTGGGACTTTACAGTATTTCTTGGGCATCGAATTTCTGTATATGCCCCAAGGAGTTGTTCTTATGCAGCGCAAATTCTATCAGGATCTTCTCAAGGAAAATGGTTGTGAGGATAGCAGAACTGTAGTTGGTCCTATGCAACTTGGACTCTCTCTACGTCGTACTAATGGCACACCATTAGATGACCCATTTGTTTATCGGCGATTAGTCAGGAAATTGAACTATTTGTCTAACACTCGTCAGATCTTCGTATTGTCGTTTAGGTACTTAGTCAATTTATGCAGCAGCCTACTGATGTTCATATGCAAGCTGCTTTGCATACTTTACGCTATGTAAAGGGTACATTGTCTTATGGATTACTCTTCGTCAGGGCTCTCTTGCTCCATTGAATTTAGTTGCCTATTGTGATTCTGATTGGACGGCTTGCATAGACACGAGATCTATATCTGGATACTATATCTTCTTGAGAAATAGTTCAATCTCTTGGAAAACTAAGAAACAGGGGACTATGTCGCTTTCTAGCACAGAAGCAGAATATCATTCTCTTCGTCGCATCATCGCCGAGCTTACCTGGCTCAGCCGGCTTGTCCACGAGCTTGGTGTCACCAACTTACACACCCACCAGTGAAATGTGATAATTAGTCGGCTGTTCATATTGCTCGTAATCTAGTTTTTCATTAGCGTACAAAACATATTGAGCTTGATTGTCATTTTGTTCGTGATAAGATCCAGTAGTGGCTTGTTGATGTTTCTTATATTCCCTCTACTTCTCAACTTGCTGATATGATGACAAAAGTCCTTCCTAGTACTCGATACCGTGAGCATCTCGCCAGCATGGGCATGGGAAGTGCATATAGTCCAAGCCTTAGCAATTCAGCTCGCTAGCGGCTTGCGTGGGGGGGGGGGTACTAGAATAATGTGTGTTATTTATTTTCGCCAGTCTTGTTAGTTTATTTAGTCTATTAAGTCTCATCATTTTGTTAGTTCATTCAGTTTCTTAAGTTTCAATAGTTTTGTTGGTTTCTTAAGTTTCGTTATTACTCTAGTAGTTTCATCAATTTATTACTCTAGTATATGTAGAGTCTTCATTATTAGAATTTTATTTTATAAAGTATGAGTTTTATTTTATCAAGTGGGCATACGTAAAGGTTTGGGTTTTGTCTTCCTTTTGGGTTATAAATAGGGGAGTCCGTCATAAACAACAACACACATCTAAAATACAAAAATAATCTCTTCCTTTTACTCAAATTTCTATCAATTCTATTGTCTTCTTTATATCAAATTTCTATCTGTGGAGGGTGATTTTTCGGTACGAGGGGGGGTCTATCTAAATATGGTCTGACTGAGAAGTCCGGATCCTAGAAAATGCCATTCTGTGGAGGGTGAAAACCCGTTATTCTTGGCAGCCCTCAAATACCTACTAAATCGTCCGTCTTTCCCAGAAAGCATAAAGGGGAGTGCAAGTGTGCACTACACCCGCTCTCAATGGGCCCCACGCGGACTTATGCCCTAAGGGCGGAAATTGACTAGAGTCGCCACCTAGTTTGACCTAAGGAACTAGGAAGGGAGGAGAAGGGTTCTAAGAACCGTTAATTGACTCTAAGATTATTACCTATGGATAGGACTTATCTGGTCATGTCAGAGATTCTTGTGGGTTCACACTGGGTTACACCCCTTGGAAGTGGCAACGACCACGACCTCAGATTGGTGCCCGAGGAAACCTCGGTCTCCAATTGTCGGGATTGCCTTCTTTCAAAACCTTATTATAGAGATTCAATTTAAAGCCAAAGGATAGGATTGGGTGTGGACTGAAGAACAGATGATTTCCAAGAGTTTGGAGAAATAGGCTGGTCTTGAAATATTGGCCGGTGAAATTGGTTGGAATGTGGAGAGGTTTGAGGTTGTTTTGACTTTCACGAGTTTAAAAAAGGGTGCTAGAAGTTTTTGAGGAGCAAAGGGGCATTTTGGTCATTTTTTAGTAGAGCTGTGGGGTATTTTGGTCATTTTGTAGAGTTGGGGGTGTGCGGATTCTTTGGTGGAATTGAGGAGTTTTTTGTGTTTATAAAGTTTGGATTTTAGGACGGTCAAATCTTGAGGTGTTTTAGGATGTCAAAAGTGTTGGTGGAGTGTGAAAGAGGATATTTGGTTTATAGGTGTTCGGGTTTTGAAGATGTTTCAGGTTTCTGGGAGTCTTCAGGAATTGGAGGTCCTAGGTGACTTAGAGTTGGTTCAGAGGAGGATTGAGGAGTGTTTATGGGTCCTAGAGCTCTAATGGAAATGTTGGGTTGGTTTATTTAGAATTGTCTCTCTTAAAGTTTTTAAAACCGAAAAAAGCATATTTTTTTTGTTGTAGAAGGGCGGATAATCCTGAGGGATTACCCTATGTACCCCCTCGAACACGACACTTAATTAATGTAAGTGCCGAGGCTCGAAAGATGGGGCAATGAATTTATGTCGAAAAATAGGATTTAGAGGAAACACCATGAATAAGATGTTCTCGGTCAAACCCTAACAACGTCTCTAACTCCCGGGTTTTAAAACGTTAAAAACCGAAAACATTGAAAACGAGTGGAAGGGAGTTAGACGATTCTAAAATCCCGGCTGCGACTAGGAAGGTCATTACTTCCCTAGCACCCCGCCTTGTAAAAAACTAGGCTGCAATTAGGGGAGGTTTGTCACCCTAATGCCCCGCCTAAAGAGATCCAGACTGCGACAAGGGAGATTACGACCCCAGTGCCCCGCCTCGGATTTTTATTTTGGAGAGAGGCAAGCAATGTCTAACTAGGAAGAAAACGTTCTTTGAAGGTGTTAGACATTACCTGTTCCCCAAAAGAGGTTTATTTTTAAGTTGAAAACTAAGTTTGAAAACTAAATTTGAAAACTTTTGAAGTTGTTCGGAATCTTTGGTAAAGAACACTGATTTTGAGAAATGTTTTTAGGAGAAAACTTTCTGTATATGTGAGAAGAACTTTCTGCAATAGAGAAGAGTTTTCTGTGATGTGAGAAGAGTTTTTCCTTTTTAAATTCCACAAAATGGTTTCTTTGAAAACTTGATGAGACTTGAATAAGATGATGGTTTTGAAGTTCTTTTTGGTTTTTTAGATTTTGAAAAGAATTTACAAGTGAAAGTGGATTGAAAGGAATCGGGTTTGAAAAAGGTGTTGGAATTGATTTGACTTGGTTTGATTTGTATTGGAAGATGAGCCAGGTCAACGTTCGTGTTTTACTTGATTTGGTTTTCTGGTCAAGGTCAAGATTTTCTGGTCAAGGTCAACGTTTTTTAGTCAAGGTCAATGTTTTTTGGTCACGGTCAACGTTTTTGGTCAAGGTCAATGTTTTTGGTCAAGGTCAACATTTTTGTCAAGGTCAACGTTTTTGGTCAAGGTCAACGTTTTTGGTCAAGGTCAACGTTTTTTGGTCAAGGTCAACGTTTTTTGGTCAAGGTCAACGTTTTTGGTCAAGGTTTGACTTTTGTGAACTTGATTTGACTTGTATGGACTCGGTTTGACTTATATGGACTTGAACCAAATTTGGGCTGATGGGCCAAGCATGGGCTGGTGGGCGAGTGTGGGCTAATGGGCCGAGCGTGGGTTGATGGGCCGAGTGTGGGCTGATGGGCCGAGTGTGGGCTGATGGGCCGAGTGGGGCTGATGGGCCGAGTGTGGGCTGATGGGCCGAGTGTAGGCTGATGGGCCGACTGTGGGCTAATGGGTCAAGTGTGGGCTAATGGGTCAAGTGTGGGCTAATGGGTCAAGTGTGGGCTAATGGGTCGAGTGTGGGCTAATGGGCCAAGTTTAGAAGTGGGTCAATTTTGTGCTTTTATTTACAAGTGAGAAAAAAATGTGTTCAAAATAAATTGAGATTTCTTTTTGAAATGAAAAATCATTAGAAGTGAGAGACAATTCAATTTGGAGGAGTTGAAAAATTGGAGGGATTTGGAATGAGAAACCTTAAGTTAAGAGCATTATTCTGAATTCTTTTCTTTTCTTTTCCGTTTTTTTTTTGGGCAAAATTTTTTTTAGTGAAATTAGGGATGGTTTGGGATAGGCTTTACAAGTTTGGAAGGTATTATTCCCACAAAGCGAATCAGAAATAAGCTAGTTGTGGGGTACCCTCAAGGCTTAAAAGATTTTCAAAGTTTTGGATGGTATTGTTCCCCACAAAGCAAATCAGAAATAAGCTAGCTGTGGGGTACCTTCCAAGACTTTGATCAAAAGGAAAAGGGGTGACCTAAGGGGCCATCTAGGGTTTAAACACAAAAATATACACAGTGCAATGAATTAAAGTAAAGCGTATAACATACCAGGTATATACATGTATGGAGTAATATGAATAATCAAAGGGGAAAAGAATTAAGAAAAAAGGGAATAAAATAATGCACACCGCGCACATACGGGTATGATACAATGATATATCTTGTGAACAATAAATCTGGATTAGTGACAATCAACAGCCAAACTCAAAGAAACGAGAACAAGTGGATATTCTAAAATATTCATTAGAATAAGGTCATCAAAATCAAACATTAATCGAGCTTAGACTAAGTTACTAAGCAGTTTGTTTTATTCACACATTCCTTCTTGGGAGTCCTTAATTAATTACCTACTTTAAACTGCTAATTAATCTAAGTTGCCCAAAAATAACCTTACACATTTCTACTGCTGCTTTACCGACAGGTCTATCAAAAGTAAGGGCAAGATGTGGATTCATTCTTAAATTGCCGAAACAAACCCAAACAAACTTCTCTGCCAATGATCTGTAAGAGAGTATTAATCTCTAAACTGATGTGACGACAATTTTTAAACAGATTAAAGCAACCTAACTACACTAGCCTTTCTCTTTAACCAAATCTGATGACTAGAGCCCAAAATGATACTAGCTGTCAGGATTAAATCAGACTCGCTTGTGAACTAAAATAATCGAACGAAGGTTACAGGTAAAACAGCCAAATTAACATCAGGAACAGATGAGCCTATGATATAAACATGAGTCAAACAGCACACAGATCCGGATTCACTGAGACATACAATCAAATGATACACACTTAACAGATTCAAATCAGGATGGGATACCGTAGAGAGAGCAAAAGGAAATGTTTCTGCAAGATGAAGAAAAATCGAACAGAGGGAAACAAGGTGAGTTAGTTCAGACAGATAGATCAGCAAATATAATGAGGAAAGAAAAAAAAGATTGAGCAAGTAAATGTCGAGTTTAAGGAGTGGAGCACTGTAGATAAATACTGGCTATGGTAGGTGATAGCCTTCTTCGGACTGAGCCTAACAAAGAAAGGTGAGCTCAAAACAATGATATAACGAATTACACTGGTGAGGAGCTAACTGAATATCATATATGTACTCTGAAACAAATAAGTAAAGAAGTGAGAAACCAGAATAGTTTCAAATCCAAACATAACACCAGAAAGATTTGGAATCCAACCTGATGTACACAAACTGTCTAGTACCGAGTTTGTATAGGCCTTAGAGAACTTAACGGAAGCAAAACGAGATTGGCATCCCAGAAGGTGATACAACATCACCTCAAAACGCATCACAAATATCAAATCAAAGTATGCACAGTCAGTATGTGGGTAAGCAGAGGATGAGGAAACAGAATCAAAGCCGAGACCTTCATCTCAAGATGGGGTGAGTCCACAGCAGAACATAATAACATACAGATTAACAGGGAATCGAAGTTCGTGTCACTTTTATACAGACAAGAGTCTCGAGTGGCTGCTTATCGGACAGAATTCCAACAAAAAGGGTGTGGAAATCTGTACAGAGCGTGAAACCGAAATTATATACTGAGGTTCATGTCTTAACCTGGCACGAAATTGCTTCGGATCCCAGAAGAATATACGTAAGGCCAAGAACTCATGGAGTTGCCAGATGAAATCCGAAGTAATGTATCGACAGAAATAACAAGATAGGCGTTTAAACAAGTTTGGAAACAAAGCGTAGCATCGATAATGAGCACCGGATAGATGATGACAATGAAATTTCAGTTGTCTTGATACCCGGTTGTGATTGATATGCACAACAAGAATCAAGAGTTTTCGAGAATGGAAGAAATCAAAACGAAATAGCACGATGAGATAACTGGATGAAGAAATGAGCGCGGGATGAGGAGAAGGAAAAAAGAAAGAAAAACCACAAGGACAACTCGTCTTTCGGGACCAATATCCCGATAGAGTTGCGGCTTCTATGACCATCACCGATTTGGGTTCATTTGGTTGAGAGATTCGCCATTGAAAGAGCGTAGTAAAGAAACAGAACTTAAACTGGAGAAGCAAGGGTTCGAAGGCGGGGAGAACAATGAACTCCACTTACTCTGTTGATCTCTGGAGCAAAACGGAATCGAGATAGTGGGAGTGGGCAAACTCGGCGGATGAATGGAGACGAAGATTCGAGCAGAAGGTTTGGGTTCTTTTAGGAAGAAATCCCGGCGTCTAGTTTTTTTTTGGTTTGAAACTGGAGAAGGGTGAAGAACACTGAGAATCAGACAATAGGAATTGAATGGGGATTAGTGTCGGCTGAGGAAAACGTGGGTCTACTGTAGGGTTTTTTGGATGTTTTATAATGGAGAGGTAGACAGATGTCTATTTAGGGTTTCTTTTAGATAGTTGTGGGCCTCTGTAAGGAATAAAATCGGACCCAAACCAAGGCCTGGGCCGCTGCTGGGCGAGCCTACTACTGAAGAAAGAAAAAAATGAGAGTTTAGCGTAAAAAACGCCTCCACCGAGTTTCGAACTCGGTACTATCAATTTCCTCCTCCTCCCTGAATACCTTGACCAACCAACCGAGCTATGATTGCATTCGAATACAGATGCGAGGAAATCAGACAAATGTTATGTTACGAGCCAGGGTAAAACAAGGGAAATGTCTTCTGTTCTCGCTAAGATTCAAAACCGTGAAGTGTTTTAAAACAAAAGCAACAAAAAAGTATACAAATGAAGCAGGCTAAAACGGATTACGATAAAAGATATTATATGGGTGAGTAGAACAACAACTCCTCCTATCTTTATCACCCACCCAAAATCAATACTCCCACGTTAATAAGGTGTTAAAAAATAATATATATATATATTATATAATATCTATATAATATCTATATATAATATTTATATATATCCATAACATACAGAAACAATCATAAATATAAATGATACCCAGAGTAGTTTTTTATGACTAGATGGTGATAACCTCGGCTATAAGTTCAGGTATTAAGAGGGTCTGGTAAAAAAAGCTTGGCCGGAGAGGATTCGGTAGCTGCATCACAGGATGGGTAGCTCTCGCTGTGTCACAGCATAGCTGTTGGATGGTTGTCAGTAGTGTCGGAGTAATATCGCCCTGTACAATATAGAATTTTTTATGTTGGCCAAAACCTTACCGAATTATACCACATGACTAGATCACACTTTGATATGACCACATAGTAGATTTTTTATGACTAGCTGGTGGTAAGTAATATTACATATGAAGTTTTATATTGTATTTTACAATAATTAATTTTAGAATTTTTTAACTATTATTGATATTGTTTTATGGTATTTTTTGTATATTATGTTATATGTTTATGATTTTTTTTAGTATTTTGATATATATATTATTTTGTTATTTTTTTTTTGACACCTAGATAAACTAGGAAGTGTTGATTTTGATTTTATTTTTCTCAATGTTTTTTTTTCTTTTTTTTGTAAGAATTTCATTTTTTTACCTAAACTTTTTTACAACTTTTTTGAATTCACTTTATAAGAATTTTGATTTTTTAGTGCCTTTCAAAGCAATTTTAGTAGCATCGTCCAAAACATTTGAAATACATTCTAAATGATTTTAAGTAATATTACGTATTTTAAATTTTATATTATATTTTCAATAAATAGTTTTTTAGAATATTTTTAATTGTTATTCATATTATTTTATGATATCGTTTATATTTATGATTTTGTTTTCTGTATGTTATATATTAATTTTTAACACCTAGTATTAATTTTGGTTTTTTTCTCTTTTTCATCTTTTGTTCTCTTTTTTTATATTTATTACCTGTAGTGGGTAAGATTTTTATTTTTTAAAACCTTTGTTTTTTTCCTTAGTATCAAATTGGAATTTCATACAAACGTGGACATTTTTCTCTCTCCAGTATTGAGCTCTGGCGCTTGAAAAGAAATAAACAAAAATGAAATTCGGGGAAAGTAAAGACTCGGTGGTTTTGTAATATGGGAAGTTTATGTGAAAAGGAAAAAAGTAATGTTGAAGTTTACGATTCTATCCCTCGGATAGATTGGATAATTTACATATATACCCTTAGATACTCCATATTGATATAGACCATTAGATTTAAAAAGATGGATCTAAAGACTGAGATTAGCGAAGGCACCGTGCCTTCAATTCGAGCGAAGTCACCAGAGCCGCTCCGCATATTTTGTTTTCTTCTCCTCTCTTCTTATCACAACCGAAGCCAAAAGAGGAAGGCTAGAACTTGTGTCAGTCGAGCATGGAGAAGAAATGGAGGAGGAGGTAAGATAAAGTACTACTAGTCATCGTTTATATATGTAGGTGTACTTGTTTTGCTTAATTTTCTAGTCTTGCTTTTTCTCCTTCTTCTTTATTTAGTGGTAGCCGAATGAAATAGAGGCTAAAGTGTTTCAGCCGAGAATTGAGAAGGGAGAGATGGAAAGGAGATGAAAGGAAATTGTGGGGTAAGTACAAAATAGTTATTATTGTATGTAAATAGGTGTACTTGTTTCTTTTTAACAATTTACTTTTTTTCCTCCCTCTTTTCCATATAGAAAATCGGCTACATAAAGAAAGGAAAGAGTTTTGAATTTTCATCTCCTAATATTGTGGCACCATTTGTATATATATGTGACTATAATTATGTGTTACATGGTGACTTATGGTATTTTTTTTGGTTTTAAATGCATATACATGAGTATATATATTATTCCTATGATTTGTTTAGACTACATAGAATATTTATATAGTTTTATGAGTGGTATTTAATACATTTACTAATATGTTACATGTGGTATTAAATTTAGGAGTTCATTTCTCCTTGATAATATTTTCTCTTTGATTAGAGATTTAGTGTCTAGTTTATTGTCCATCTTGGACTATATATTTAAACAATAATACTTATAGCAGTTATTGCTCACGATTTAAACTAATCCTTATTAATTAAGGTAATATTATTTGGGGTATTTCATAGCATGCCCAAATGCATTATATCATTCACCTAAAACCAGTTCAATCACCATATTCATCCTAGGCACTAAAAACACACCAATTTCATCATATTCACCATAACAATGTCAAGGTGCAACAATCTTAATTTACTTGGCTCCAAGGCCCTTAAACTTCAACATAAGACAATATAGATTTAATGCCACAAGGCATTCCAAATCAGTTTCAAGATAATCCAATTACCTTAGAATTCCTTAGTTCCCTATTCCTTTCCTTTCCTCCTTCTTCTTCTTGTTCTTTTCTTTTTCTTTTCTTGCTCTTATTTTAAAACCGGTCAAGATGGGGATTTCTTGCTAAGCTACAGACCAATGCCCAAGGAAAGTAATAATCACTAAGAGAGTACATAAGCTCTAGGAATAACCCTAGAATACAAGGGAAGTGCTTAAAGCACAAAAAGGAGGGATTACCTTCCACCTTCCAATGAAGTATTTTGGCAACTAAACAAGCAAGGCTCCAGGTATTCTCTTGAATGTGAAATAGAGCTAGCACAAGGAGAAAATGGAGTTCAAGACCTGGAAAATTTCGGCCACAAGGGAAACTAGGGAAAGAGAGTGTTTTAAGCTTTTCTTACCTTAAAACAACCAAGGAGATGGTCTAGCTCAAGATGTGATGCTTCTTCCTTCAAGTGGAGTTCCTCTCATGGAGTTCAACTTTGGAGTTTGAGAATTTTGAGAGGTGGAGAAGAAGCTCCAAGACAAGGCAAGCAGGAATATGTGTTGTTTGTGTTGATTTGGCTTTAATTAAGCCTTGAGCATGGGAGAGGAACTCATGCCTGGTTGGAGGGTTCCAAAATCTCCATGAAGAAGAGGGAGCAACAGGGAGTCTCTGGGGAGGAAGAAAAATGAGAGAGAGAAGAAGAAGAATGGGAGAGAGAGTGTCAAAAAACAATAGTGTACTTGTTCCCCTTTATTTCTTTTATCTCATTTAACTAATAAGGAATCAATACGCTGAGAGAGGGAACAAAAACTTGGCCCATATAGGAGGGAAAGGCTTCAGTTTTAAGAGAATAGAGAGGGGAATTTTTGTCTTTTAGCAATTAACACCCCAAATAAGTCCCCGTTTGGCACTATTCATCAATCCGGGCAATGTTTTGTTTATTTATTTTAATGGTTCTTAGACTTTCATTAGTGTTTAAATATAGTTAATTTAAACCACTTAAAGTCACATTTTTTCCAGTTTTACCGAAAAATGTGCTTTAAGGCTTCATTTGCGTTTTTAAAACCCCTATATGGATTTGTTTTCTTCGAGAATTGCTCCCACATGTTCTTAGTGTGTAATTAAGTCTTAGGAGTCCTTCTAGGACCATATTTAAGGTCATATGCCTCCTAGTTGCTTACGCACGTTTTTATGTTTTGTGCCTTTTAAGCATTTTCCTCTTTCTTTTGGTTTTACTTTCTTCATCAATATTCTTTAGACATCATTAGGCGTCTAAATAACATATTAGAATAATTAATCACCATTTTTAAGCCAGAGGTATTTCAATCTACCCCCCCTTAAAGAACTTTACCCTCAAAGTTGGTGAATCTAAAATTGTTAGTCACATAGGCATCATATGCTAAGGTCATAATTATATATATATATACAACCTTACAGACTCAACAAGTCTGTCTTGATGTATACTAAACATCCACACACATGTCACTACATGTAGAGCAATCAAAATACTCTTTTGTATTCTCTCCATGGAAAGACAGAAGACAAACGAGTAATGAATTTAGAGATTACCCACAGAGTGTTTCCAGTCAGGATAATATCATCCACATAAATGAGGGCTAATAGAGTTTCTGGTCCAGAGTGGTAAATGAAGAGGGAAGAGTCAGCTTTGGATTCTCGAAACCCCATGGAGATTAGAGCATCACTCAGTTTAGCAAACCAGGCCCTAGGGGCCTGTTTTAAGCCATATATACTTGTTTTGAGCTGACAAACGTGATTAGGAAACATGGGGTGAATAAAACCAGGGGGCTGAATCATGAAAACCTTTTATTGTAGATCTCCTTGTAAGAAGGCATTTTGGATGTCGATTTGGTGAATGGCCCAGCAATTAGCAGTAGCTAGAGATAGGACTGTGCGAATAGTGGTGGCCTTAACCACTCGACTAAAGGTTTCAGTGTAGTCCAGTCCTTCTTCCTGACTATAGCCCCTTGCAACAAGAGACGAGCCTTCCTCCTGTCAACACTTCCATCAGGTTTCCGTTTAGTTTTTAGAATCCATTTGGCTGAGAGAATATTGGCTCCTTCTGGTTTAGGCACAAGGTCCCAAGTGTGAGTATTAATTAGAGCTTCAAACTCAGTTAACATAGCATGTCTCCAATTAGGTGATTGAGAGCTTGTTTAAAGGTAGGCTCATCTGGAATAGGTGGGCTGATAGAGTCTGTAGTATGGAGTGGGGCCAAGGTATGGTCCCATCAGTTCTCACAAGGGGGCGGTGAACATTAGCTTTGGCACGAGTTATCATGGGTGGTCATTTGGTGGGGAAGGTGTGAGCGAGGAAGGTGAGGGAGAGTTGGTAGATATATTTTGAGGAGTGATGTGAGTGGTTTCTTCTGTGAGTGAGTGAGTGGGAGGTCTGTGTGTCAGTGAGATTTGGAAAGGGTGAGGTGGGAGGAGTTGAGAAAGGAGAAGTAGGGTGGGAGGTGGAGAAGGGGTGTATAGGTGATGAGGAAAGTGTTGTAAATGTGACAGTGTGAGTTTTCTTGGGAAGGGGCAGTGGTCTGAAATGAGGAAAAGGAAATTGAGTCTCATTGAAGTGAACATCACGGGAGAGAAATTTTTTTTGGTGAAGGGCTCATAGCATAGATATCCAGTGGTATTAGGGCCATAACCAAGGAAAATACAGTGTGTGGAGCGAAAGGAGAATTTGTGTTTGTTCAAAGGTCTCATGTTTAGGCCAGCAACTACATCCATATACACGTAGTTTAGAGTAGTCAGGAACAGATTTAAATAGCATCTCATAAGGGCTTTTGAAATTTAAGACTGAAGAGGGAAGTCTGTTCATTAGGTAGACTATGGTAGTAAAGGTCGTACCCCAGAATGCATAGGGTAGGGAGGCATAAGCTAGAAGAGCTAAGCCCCTGTCAACAATTCTTCGATGCCTTGTTTCAACACTGCCATTCTGGGCATGAGAGTAGGGACATGTTAGGCGATGAAACTATCCCTTTTTCCTTTTAAATCGTGTGAGAGGCTGAAACTCTCCACCACCATCACTTTGAACTGCCTTGACAGAAATCCCAAATTGAGTGACAACATATGTCACAAACTCCTGCTGAATCTTAGTCACACATGACTTGAGGGGATAACATAAATCCAAGTGAATTTAGTAAAGGCATCAACTATAGACAGGTACAACCACACCGTACTTCCCACCATTAAAGGTTAAAATAGGGGTTGGGTGCCAAACATCAACAAAAATCAACTCAAAGGGTCTAGAGTATATAGTATTTCTCTCAGGGTGGGGTAAGGAGTGCATCTTCCCCTTATGACAACCCTCACATCCATCTAGATGTAAAACAAAATTAGTAATTGGCAAACAATGTTTTTTTATTATGAACTTAGTCATCCGATAAGAAGGGTGACCAAGACGAAGATGCCATGTGGTTGCAGCAGTCTTGGCAGTGGTGTGAACTTGTGGAGAAGTGGACTTTGAAACGGTGGTGTTGGGCTTGAGTGGTAGGTGATAGAGGCCTCCTTTAAGTCCTCCTTTGGCTAGTGCTTTCCCCGTGTGTTGATCCTTAATGAGGAAAAAATAAGGATGAAACTCAAAGAACATGATTTTCTAGGGCAAATTTATGAACAGAGAGCAGGTTTTTTGTGATGTGAGGAATATAGAACATGTTTGAAACATTGAAAGGGGTAGTGGAATGAGTGAAACTGCCAGAGCCACAACTGTGGATAGGAAGAGAGTTACCGTTTCCTAGGAGCACCTCCTCATTCCCTGAGTAGGGTTGTTGATCAATGTTAAGATTTGCAAGTTGATTGGTGAAAGAGTCACTTGTTGTTGTGTCTGGGTACCAGTTAACATCTGGGTTAGAGGATGTAGTGTAATTGACATTGAATGTTCTGGGTGGACTGGGCTGATAGGCATGATTGTAGCAGTGATAAAAGACCGCTGCAGTATGGCCCATTTTGTTGCAAACTTGACATCTTGGTCTGGTGTCTGGTCTGCCAGTGAAGGTGGTATTGTTGTTGTTTCCTCTGTTGTAGCCCCTCTAGAAGATCCACGGCCTCTAGTACCCCCCCCCCCCTGTCTGAGTTTTATTTGTAGGATTTGGAGTAGTTTTTGGAGGTAGAGAATGAGGTATTTGTGGCATTGGCTGACAGTTGGTGGGGGTGTATGTTGAGATGCCTGAAGTGACTCATGAGATAGAAGGGCGTTGTATAGTTGTTGTGAGGTTAGTGGTTCAGGTTGCACGGTAAGGGTTGCTTGAATCGATTCATACTCAGGACCAAGTCCTGAGATAATGTATGAGCAAAGCTGAGAATTGGTGAGAGGTTTACCAACTACTGAGAGAGTACTAGCTAGGGCTCTCATCTTTTTAAAATATTCAGTAACAAAATCACTGCCTTTTCTTATGTTTCCTAGCTGAACACGTATTTGTAGAGCTCTTGCTGCAGATTATGCAGCAAACATGTCATTAGAACTTTCCATGTTTCTGCTGCTATTGAGCATTCTACAATATTTCCTATGATTGACTCTGAGAGTGATGTATTAATGACTGACATCACTATTTGATCATATTGTTCTCAGGTAACAGCTTCTGGGTTTAGTTGTCCATTGACAATGGTTGAGGGTTTCTATTTGGACCCATCTATCCATCCAAAGAGTCCATGCCCCGCAGGTACGATTCAATTTGTTTCCTCCAGGTTGGGTAATTTTCTGAGGTTAACTTGATAAAATTTGAGATAGATGAGACTAGGGAAGGCATTGATACCGAATCGGATGCATGTGCTGAACCTGCTGACCATTGTGAGTTGCTGCCATTGTCGAGCCTATTGAGCTAGGAGAAGACGCCATCGTGGAGGAAAATTTGGATAAAAATGACGCCAAGTAGCTCTGATACCATATAACAAATGTGAAGTCGAGAGAGAGTTGCTTGAATGAGAGGAAAACGATGTAATAATATATTCCTTCCTCTGACTAGAGACGGTTTAAATAGTAGGATTTTTGTACATGTAAGCTAGACATTAAGTGGACTGAACTATAAATGGGCCTATTTACAATTGTTTTCTATCTTAATGGACTGGCCCTATCAGTGGTCACAATACTGCGGATAATATCCCAGAGTTGTGATTAGGTTGTGTAATCATCCATTATAATAATCGACTTACCTCAAAAAAAATACGCCACCAAAAACTTTGCACGAGAAAGGGGCAGGCAGGCCATCACAGTGGAATGGACGAGCGTAGTAGGCTGAATAAAGAATGCATAATCTGAGTTATTACGAACTTCAAATAATTATACAAGTATGACAAAGCATGCATAAAAACAAAAGCTTTATAATAAGATAAAGTAGGGTTTATACAACAGTTAATGCAAACACACATTAACAACAAAAACTTAAGGTAGTTCTGAGTCTTTTTTCCGTTATTTATTACAAGACTTGGCACAACCTAATCTACACACCGCTGCAAGAAAAGACAGGAAACAGTCCAACCAGGGTTCTACAAGCCGTGTATATACAGACTCGTGGAAGCTAAAGATAATACATCCTTATCACCCACCCACCCACATTACTACTTGTATTCCAATATGGGATGGGATATTACACTAACCTTTAAAACCAATCACTCTTGTCCAAACCTATGAATCTGGATATGTTGGTTTTCTTCTTTCTTTGTCCCTTAACTAATTAATATAATGATGTTGGCTGTTGACTTGGAATGCATTCGAAGTATCGCTCTTTCTTATAATTTCCAAGATTATTAGATCTGGTTGTACTCAAAGGATGGGTTGTATACAATTTAGTCAAGCTACATATTACTTCAGGAAATGAATGTGACTAGCCACTCTTCTTCTCGTAACGTTATAATTGAGTTGCTCAAAAGAATTCGGCTAGCCAGATGTAGTCCTAGAGCGAAGCGGCTCGGTTGGAAGTTCTAATTGATGTCAGGTGTGGCCTAGCAGGCCAGGTTATGCACCGGAGTCCGGTCAACGGAACATGGAGTATAGGACACAATTTAGAAAATTATATAAACCCAAATTTATATTGAATGGACATATTAAAACATGAATATTGTAATGTGTATTTAATTTAGTAATTTTAATATATTTAAATAATTTAATTTTATAAGGAACTAAATTTTAGATTTTAGCAACCCTACTATCACTTGTTGACGTAGCAGCAGCAATTGAATCTATCACATACACATAACTAGTAGACGTGAGAATCTACGGATCTCTATTGAGTCTTTAGGGGGCCTTCAAATTGTTCACGGAGCATTTCGTAATTCCTTATCTCGGAAGGAGAGAGCGGGAGAGTTAAATCTTCTAATACCTGCATAACATGATAGTTAGAACATTAACTTAGGATAACGTCAAGGATCCAACATTAATGAAACACAGTAGAGTGCAGAAAAATGGAATTCGTTATATAAGGTGAGGCTAAAAGAGGTAGATCAAACAATAACACCATCTTCACACTCAGGATGGCATCTTACCTTTACAAAATCATCATATTCAACAACAACTGACTTTGAATCGTCTCTTCTTCTTCGTCTTCTTCGCTGGCGGTGGGAGAGTTTGGTTGAAGGCCTGACACCTACAGACAAAGAAAAACTCAGCGACAGCCCATTTGAAAACAGAACCTGCTTCCTGCTACATTCATGAGTAACCTGTCGGTGGGTAAAAAGGGCAACAACTTCTCTCCTTCCCCAATCGGAAATACCTTACGCTTTGCAGCACAAAACAAGCATCAGCGCAAAGAGCATACAAGTCTGCCCCTGTAAAGTTGGTGGGGCACCTCTTCGCTATTGCGAGAAGAGAAACATCTTCATGCAGTTTGAACTTTCGAGTAAGTGCCTTGAGGATTCTGCAAAAGGAAATACGGCATTCTCATTCTCATCCGGTTGAAACACAATACCGACAACTAGTAAAAGTTACAACATAGGTGGATGGAGCTTGCAACTTGCAAGCACAACATTAGACCAACAACTCAAAACAGACCTCTCTCTGTAAACTGGATCAGAATCAATTCCGACGTATAAGAGTTTGTCGAACCGGCCAGGTCGGAGAAGAGCCCGGTCAATGAGATCAGGCCTGTTGGTTGCACCAATCACAAAGACGTTCTGGAGATAAAAGGATCAAGCATTATAATCCTCCTAACATTAAGTAGCAGTAACAGAAAAGAAATTTCCCTCTCAACAGTGTGATGAATAAGAACAGCACACAACAGAACAAATAAATCTAGAAAGGAAGAATAAAATTAAAACCTGTTCCTTCGCTGGGTTGCTCAGATCATCAACTGCAGCAAGCATCTAATAAATACTAAAAAGCTGGATAGTTAGTTAACATGTAAAGAAACAGTGGTTATTAGCACCAAGTAACAACAAGCAAAACTGCATAACCTGGGAAACCACTCTGTCCATGACTCCACCAGAATCACCAGACGCACCCCGTGCAGGGGCGAGTGAATCAAGTTCATCAAAGAAAATTACACATGGACGTGCATTCCCAGCCTGGCAACACGGTTACATTAATGGCTAAACAAGATCATATATCTACAATAAAAGTTCCAGCCTGAGCAAACAATTTTACCTTTTCAAATATTTCACGAATATTACTCTCTGACTGACCAATATACATATTAATAACCTCTGGCCCTTTACACTGAGGAAGTTCAAAGAGCACTCTGTTGCAACAGCTTTTGCCAACAACGTCTAAGTTCAAAAGAGAAACATCATTACCATCCTCAACCATAATAAGGTGTATTTCAGACACCAAAATGTTTTGTCTAACGAACTAACCTTTCCAGTACCAGGAGGACCATATAGAAGCACACCAGAGCGTTTGCGCAATCCAGACGAAAATAATTCTTTGTGCACGAGAGGAAGCTGAAGGTATGTGCTAAAGTTAGGCCAAAATTAGCCTTCACGGATTGATCAAAGAACAAAAAGGTTCAAGATATAAATATACAGTACAGATGCCTTTATCACTTGGCACTCGAGCATCATAAATATCCTTGAATAAAAATAAGTTCAATTAACTTCCAACCTGAATTGTATCAAGAATTGCTTTTTTCACATCTTCAAGGCCACCAACATCTTCCCATTTCACATCAGGAACCTAAATGCAAGAACAGAAACAGCAGCTTCTCTCAATTCAAATTAATCAAATTATTTCAGGAAGACAGACAATTGATGTAGGAAAACCGAGATGCTTTTGTACCAAAAGTTACCTTTGGAGTACCCAACGCAGCTGCACTTCTCTTCTTCATCTGGTCAAGTGATGCTGTTAACGCATTCCTCAAACCTTCATTGCTATGAATTTGAGGTGCTTGCTCAACTAATTCCTTCTGCACATCAGTTGGGTTAGGATCTTCTTCGTCTCTGGCTATGACGGGATTGTTACTCTTGAGGGTTAAATTCACACCAGCTTCAGCCATTAAAGCACGCAAATCCCTAGGCAAGAAACCAGATGTTTGAGCAGCCATGTCCCTCACCAAATCCTCTACACCAACCTGAAAGTGATCGATCCATTGAAACGTCAAGAACTTCTTCAAGACAATAGCGATATTTCTCCAAAGGCTATCAAGCATTAAAATACACAAGACTAATCCATTAAAAAAAAGTGGGTACAAAAGGAAAATAAAAATCTACTAGAAGCAACATAAGCCAGTTAAGTCAAAAGTCCTGAAATCAACCTAGACCCAAGCTGACCCCTCCATAGGAACTCAAGGTCTGCTTTAGCAGAACCAACTAAGCACAAATTAGTAAAATATCACAAACCATATGCCATCAAATGCAACAATGTCAGAGCTCCCTAGATCCGTTACATCTAACACAATGACATAGAGCATGAGTCTCCCATGTACTAGAGATATCAATAAAGGTGACATAAAGGAGAAAAGCTATACTATCCTAAAAACATAACTTAAATTATTGGGATTGGCAAAAATATAACATACATTAGTTGAAACTTCAGGGATTCTTTGCAGGAACTGGGAAAGAATAGTTGCCCTTTGATCTTCAGTCAAGGGATCCACACCAATTTCATGGCTAAAACAGCGTCTAATATTAGGTGGCAGGCCTTCCGGGTTATCTAGAGCAGCAATTAACAAAACCTTATGCCGGTTAATTGTTTCTCCACCCATGGATTCCTGCATTGACAAGTAAGATTAAGCATCAGAGGAAAAATAAATCTAGAAATTTAAGCAACATAAACAGAACAGATGTGAGGAAAGTAAAAGGTCTGTTCAAAAGTTTTCGTGTCATAATTCTAACAAGGAAAAATAACACTTACAACCAAAAGTTAAAAGTATAATTTAATTAGAAAGCTAAAAGAATTACGTGGCCACCATTTGACTTTCCCTCCATGAAGATATCTCCATGTACTTTGACTGGATCTGTTGATTCCCTGATTACAGATGCTATATCAGAAGCCAAACCAGCTTGGTCAGACTGTGAACCCTCAGGAGAAGCCACATTTCGAAATACATCAAAATGGTGGAGAAGCAGTATCGCAGGCGAGTACCTGTAATATATTATTTTAACCACGGCAAGAGACAGTATCTATGACAAACTGAAGATTTTCGCCACAAAATGCATCATGATAACAAATTATGATTGTACAAAACAAATGCCAACCGGTGCACCAAATTATCTGGAAGGATACCTATCTGCTGCTGTATTGAAAGCCTGAGCTAATGCAGCAGATGCTTTTTTCTCAGAAGATTCCATCAAACTATGACAGCTGTATTCTACCACATGTAGGCCAAGCAGCTGAGCAACGTACTTAACAAGGTCCTCTTTCCTGATCCTACAATAAGTTCTTCATCAGCCATGTTAACCCACAAGGGTCATACGCATGCAACCATTGGCAGTGATCAATGAAGCTAAAATTTGAGGACAGAGGTGTATGCAGTGAATGATTTCAACAGTAATTAAATTATATTGACACCACACACAGAAAAGACAAAAAAGATTAACAAATTCCATTCAGTCTTATAATAACACAGCATGCCAAGTTTCCTCCAGCAACCCCTTCCTGAGAAAATGGATTTAGGTTTCTCGTCTTTCCTTAATTATTAGATGCAATAATAGTTATGTGACCTAACCCTGGCTTTTTATATAGTTGTTTTCATTAATAATCACTAACGATTAGTATCACCCTGTGTACTAATCTTTGCAAATTGATATGCCAGATAAAAAAAACAAAGATTTCCTAGTGAAGAAACCTGCCAAGCCATGAAGCAATAGAGTAACTTTGAATTCGGAGGAAAGCAAAAAAGGAGACATTGATGGAATGAGGATGGATGCCAAGGTCTTGATCATCTCAACTCGAACTGGAACAACATTTGTGGGCTGAGGAACCAAGAAAGCGGGCGGAACAGCAGAAGGAATACTCCCACCCAAATGAAGGCAGTTTGATTTCGATTCACTCGAAGAATTTGCTCTTCTGAGGGATCTAAGGCAACCACCTGAGGGCATATATCTCATGAATTAGAAAATCATGCTCATGACAACTGAAATAATTCAGTCACACTTGAGGCAAATATGGTAAACATACCAAAAAATGAATGATATCATCAGCACTCTTCTGCTTTCTTCGCCTACAACGATAGCATATATCTGAATTGCAACTCCAGTTTATCTCAATGCAGAAAACATCACCCTTTGAAAGATATCTATCAACTGAAAAATAATCATTTAATGCTGTGTCAATCATGTCTTGGCGACATTTGGCTTCGGTTGATGATTTCCCTCTAAGAAACTCAATTATACCACACTCCGGTACTTTCACAAATGAAACCCTCAAATGAGATGCATATCTTGGAAATTGAGGCCAAGGCTCTAATCTCAAATTCACTATGCAATTGATGTTTCCTTCTCCACTAGCCTGTTCATTGTCAATATCAAACAGAGATGCCAGAGCATCTCTCCCACTGCTGCGGAGAGATATAAGGATGATGTGTGCACACCAGCATTAAACGCCAAAAGGGGAGATAGATAAGCATATCCTTCATCCAGTTGTATATGTTGACAATTTGTATATAAATCAATCGAAGGAAGAACTTTCATCACTACAGGGGAACCAGAAGATTCAGCTTCAACTTCAGACGATCCTATCTACTCTCGGGTGGGAGAGTCTAAAGCAACCACTTGAGCTACTCTCTGCAGATTCATCTGAACATTCTTGAGCAGAACCTACCATTTGGATCAAAGTAGATAAAGTAAATACAACTAGTCAGATACTGACCTTGAATTGACATTACCACAGCGAATCCAGCAGCCAATAGTTGAGTAATTACCCGAGCTAAGATAGTGCTAGAATCACACGATCTTTACATTTCATACATATTGCACGGCTCATGATCTCCCGCAAAAACCAATTTTTATTTACTTGGGAGTGCAGAAGTTTTCAGACCCAACCCATTAACGCATAGCCACGTAAATAATTTACCAAACAAAACCGAAACCGAAGCATACATCGAAACCATACAAAATCCTTGACCACTCCCACCTCAAATGCAAGAAACTTTTGTAAAACAGCAGTGTTAGAACTGATCGATTACCAGTGAGCCAGAGACGATAGCAAGTCGTTTGAGCGTACATATAGGGAGGCCAACGAGGGCGGAATTGTCTAGATCACGACCGGTATGCTTGAAGTCAAATTTGACACTATTTCCGTCTGGAAATCGCAAAAGACCGGCACGCAACTCTAGACACGGCGACGAGTCGTCCGTGGATAAAGGGGTGATTGAGCTACTTCTGCTTGGTTGGTTTGTCGGTCTCAAGTTCAAGGAGGCGCCCAGCAAGGAATTAGCAAGAGATTTGGTGGAAGCCAAAACCAGCGGCCTTCTCCTGCTCCTCTCCGGCATTCTGGAGCGAGAAGGGGAGCCGAGCAGGGAGGACGAGAACTGAAGGTCGGACCTGTAAGTTCCCTGCTCTCGGTTCTTTTGGACAGTCACGGTTAAGTTGCTCTGATTTTGGCGGCTGTCAATACTTTATGCCTTTTTTAGAAAATTTACGGATCATTAAAACGTTTATAAATCAATAAAATACTACTATAGTTTAAAAAAGATTTTTCAGATATCAACAAAAAATTTAATTTCATGAATTACTAAATTAAAATATTTTAAGATTAAAATATCCCTATTTGTAATAAAATATACCACATATATTATTAATTCACAAGATACCACAAAGATTAATAAAATATATATTAAAAATATTAAAAAATAATAAAAATCTAAGTTTATCTTTAATTGGTTAAAATTTTATAAAATAAAAAATCACATACATATTTAAAAATTTTCAAAAAATATTAAAAATACTATATATCATTTAAAAGCTAAAAAATTAATTAAAAATAAAAAATAGTTAATAGAATGATAATTCAATTTTTTTATAATATTTTACTCAAAATAATTTTAGTAATGTAAAATAGTATTATAAAAATTAAATTTATTAAAATAAATTATTATCTCTTTACTGTTTTTGTCTTTTTAATCAAATTTATGGCTTTTCTAATATATTATATTTTTATTATTCACTAGAAATTTTTATCACATATATATTATATTTTTTCAATTTTAACCTATAAGGAGGAAGACGGTTAAGATTACTCGTTACTTTGTCAACTGAAGTTTACTGATTTTTAAAATATTAAGATTTTAAAATATATAAGATTTAACTATTTATATTTGACATATTATATAATTAAAGGAAAAAATGATGGTCAGTCCCATTTATGGGTTCTCAAAATGTCTTTCCAAGAATCCAACATTAGTGTTCTTACCCTCTCTCTTCCACCAACTCATTATTATTTATTTATTTATTACTAAAATCCATAAGAACCATTGATAATCATGCCCTTAGCGATATAAAGCATAATGAGCAGCCAGTGACAAATTTTTTTTGTTGGATATTTCTCAGTATAAATTTAAGTTTATATAGTACGTGGTATTGGTAATAAAATTATGTTTCTTATTTAGTTCATTAAGTCTCTATTCGCTTTGATATATTTATGGTTATTTTTGTTTTGGTCTAACAATATTTTTAAAAAAAATGTGTAAGATCACGTGGACTCAGGTCGAACCTAGATAGGAACCTTAATATTATATATAATCAAATACACTATAAATATATTAACACAAACAGGGCATAAGTCTTTAAACTTATAAGTATTAAATTTAAATACCCAACTACAAGTCTAATCATTGGAACTATAAACTAAAAAAAAATCCAAACTTCAAAACCTTCAAATCTCAACCTTAAGCGTTTTAACACTAAATTCGGTAGATAAAACTTAGATCTTTAAGCTTATATCTTTACAACCAAAGCTAAAATCTGTGAAGTGTCGAAAAATCTATTAGATTGATATTTTAATCAATATGTACTTATATTTAGGTTGTAATGTCATACAATACAAGTTTTAGAAATCTCATAATCACACAGTTAAATATCCCTATTTTTAGTTGGAAGGGACCACAAGCCTAACAAGGAGCCCCAATAGGAGATGTCTTAGGAAAGGCAAAGTTCATAAAAAAAAGATGTAGGATCCATAAGAGGGAGTGTATGAAACTCATCCTTGAGAGGGTGTTTGTTTTGGAGTAATCAAGAAAGGGAATATAAATGATTTTATTTTCTGTTGTTTGTTTAGGCATTCTTTCTCATTTTCAAGGAAAAAGAATTGGATCACCCTAAATCCCTCAACTTGATTTCCCACATCCCACTAGGGAATGGGATTGCCTTTCCTCAGTACTCTTTGACTGGTGACCAGTGGTCATTGACCAATGACTAACGGTCATTGACTAGTGACCAATGGATGTTGACCCCCAATTCATGATTGTTGACCAGCGTTCAATGACTGTAGACCAGCAGTTGTTGATGAGTAATTCATTTCCTTTTCCCCTACATAACCAAACAATTAGAAATATCAAAGGCACCTTACGTCTCCCATAAACAAGTTCTTGAGACTTCGGTCAAAGCGGAAAATATCTACCAGCGACTTGAAATTGAGTTGTTACACATGGTATCATAGCTGGTAGCCAAATCGATGTGTTGGCAGCCCGTGAGGGCGCTGGGCTCCTTTCAGAGGGGGCGAGTGGTGTGCCACAAAATGGCTCCCACATCGATTGGGGGGAAGAATTCACAATGGAAATACAAAATCCCTTAGGTGTTACCGTCACATTTCTCTTAGGGGAATGTTAAGGTGAACCACTTCATAACCAACATTAAACTTTTCAAACATTTGGACATGACTAACCAAGACATGTCTCTTAAATCGAGTATACCTTTCTACAAGAAAACATGACCACAAAAATATAACCACATGGGCATGACGAACTTGTGGCTCTCGAAAGGTAGTACCTACAATTTACAAGGTAGCCTAGACCATGTGTCCTTACACTTGTGTAGGTTCTTAGTGAGGTAGTTACCCAAGGTATATCCGACTGTGAGTAATAGTCTGATGACGAACTCAGAAGATATGAATGTAGTTAATAGAGAGGGAAAGGTGCAAATACACGTGAAACTTCCACTATATTAACTCGTATCAAGCACGATACCAAAACTTCATAAGGAAACAGGCTTTCCTTATGCAAACACGTAAACGAACTGAGATTAAACCTAATTCGCTCTCGTGTACAGCAACTCTCCAAGAATACTCTCAAACCTAGGTATATCTCTACTATGGAAAACGTAATTTGCTCCAGTGAGCAATATTACTTTTATAGATACTAAGGATCTCTGAAACAGAATTAATAATTCAAGAGATAAAAGAAACGTAATAAGCAAGAGTATAACATCTGTTTAGATTTTATACCTATTAATGTTAAAGATAAAAACTTCCCTGAAATATCTCTAGAAAATATATTCTCAACTGCTATCTTCATTCTTCAGTTCGCATCGTCTTCAGATAGTTGCATCACGACTTTCGACCTCAGTATGTTACACAGAGTTTCTAATTAAAAAACATCAACAATTTCCCCCTTTTTTGATTAAGGCAAACTCTGTGTCATGTGCCGGTGTAGTCCCCCTGAATGATTGCAACGATCTAGTTACACTGTAGGTGTGTACCGCACTCTCAATGTATACTTATCAGTGTGTGTGATAAATGAACAGAAACAGATCAAAGTAGTTATACATAAGAGTAAGGATAACAAACATGCATTTAAACCGAAAGTCACAACAGAATCCCAATGATATAGTTTCCGGCACACATAGTAACTTCCCCCTTTTACCGAATCAAAAGAAGAGGTACAGGAAGTGAAAAACCCAGCAATAATCCAAAATAATGAGTCTGTGACATAGCAATTCCACAATGATCTTAGCAGCAGAGAAAGAACATAGCAAATATCCTTAAAAAAAACTAGACAACTAAAAAGTGGGTTCGGATTCAGAAGTAGAAACAGGGTCTTTTGTAGCAGGACTTTGGGTCTCAAGAGCAAGAACACGCTTCTCCAAGGCTGCTGGTTTGCAATCAGTGTATTGATCATAGCCAGGAGAGTAGACTCATGCGAAGTTGGAGGATAATGAGGAGCGTAGCATCTTGATTTGGGGGAGGCCGCTTGAGTTGCCAACCAGATGAGGTACGCTCGATATAGACATTTTCGCTAGAGTATGTGTGCAACAAGTAGTGCGAGCCCTTCATTGGTACACTTGCCATGTTGTAAGAGGAACATGATAGAACTGAAACACTTTAGTCAGCCATAGTGGATACGAAATAACAGGCTTCTAACTGTTTATCACCCTTTTCCAATGTTCTATCATAACCTTTGGCAGAGAAATTTCCAACTTATGTTCGAGACACCACATCAGAGCTAAGTCAACCGGAGTAACACGCTCACGCATGTCATTTCTCGGTGTAATAACCTGATAAGCAAGGAGATGAAGCAATCTTGGAAGCCCATCAAAATCACGCTGCATATAGTTTCTTAGACGGGAACTGACATTAGTCAAACCATAATGACGCTGAACATCCTTGAGAGGAACGATATCAATTTTCTGAGGATTGAACTCAGATAACCCAGCCAACGGAACATTGAGAATGTGGGCTAACAGACCAAGTGATAAAGTGATACAAATACCACCAACTTTAGATTGTAACTCAGTCTCAGTAATCATGGACATGTTAAAAGTAACAAATTGAAAAAGAGCTTCAGGATAACTATGCAGGTTTCTGAGCAAAGCAAGGTATCCAATTTCTGAAATTTCAATAAACTTAGCAATATCAACCAGATCATGTGCTCGTAACCATGACAGTCTATAAATTTCCCATTATCAGATCAGAAGATTCACATCCCGTATAAAGAGAGGTGTCTGTGGAAACTTACGGGAATCTTTACCAGAGGGGCGAGTTCGCGGCCGAGAGACAACAACCTTGCGTTTCTTGGTTGCTTTGGAACCAGAAGCACCAGCCGGTGACTTGATAGTGGCAGGAGGAGACGGAGCCGCTGACGATGTTGCCTGTTGTTTATGCTGGTTACGAGTCCGCGGTCGAGTCGAGGGTTCAGGCCCAGACGGAGAGGCTGGTTGATCAATAGAGGCGCAACCTGTGGGAGTAGCAGAACCAGCATGCGGAGAGGAGGGCGAGACGGAATCAGCAACGTGTTCCGAGAGTGTGTTGGCCGCCGTTTTGAGTGAGTTGGTAATGGAGTTTTACGAAGAACACCGCTGGGTAGGGTTTGGAGGGTTTGGTACTGTGGGTGTGGTTTCGGGGTGGTCATTTCGGGCGGGTGGTGAGTCGGACGATTTGTGTGCAGAAGAAGAGCCATGGTGATTACTTGGCGGAGAAGTGGTGTGAGCAGAGGCCATGGATGGAGAAGGTGAAATCGAGGTGCAAGGGAAGGCAGAGGAAGAAGGAGAAGAGCGGGACAACGGAAAAAAGAACGGAATTGAAATGATAGAAAAGAGAACGAAAACTAATAGTCTATTCGAATTCCTTTCTTCTTTTGTTTTTTTTTTAAGAATAAGAATAGACCGTACTAAAGGACCAGTAAAAAAACAACTACACTAAGAAAGGAGAGACAGAAAAAAAAAAATGCGCTGGATCATTGTGGAACTATCAGTAACAAACCCACAATTTTGAACTAAATGCCAAGTTTATATTACCAGTAACTCACACTTATGAGACAACAAAAGAAAGAAATTAAATATGGTGCAGAAACCATACCACAAGGAACGTTGATCATTCCAAGTTCAAAGCGAAGATAATTGAACTGATCTCGACCCAAAGGCTTAGTGAAGAGGTCTGCAATTTGTGTATTGATGGGACAATGAAGAAGCTGTATCGCTCCTTTTTCAACTTGGTCACGGAGAAAATGATGACTGATCTCTATGTGCTTAGAACGAGAGTGGTGAACCGGGTTTTTTACAAGTTCAATGGTGCTGGTATTGTCACAATAGATGGGAACAGGACCATACGAGATACCAAAATCATTTAGTTGATGATGGAGCCACAAAGTTTGTGCACAGCATGCAGCAGCGGTGACATATTCCGCTTCCATGGTAGAAAGAGCAACAACAGCTTGCTTGCGCGAAGATCATGAGATGAGACTGTTACCCAGAAACTTGGCAGAGGCAGAAGTGCTCTTCCGATTAGTCAGAGACCCACCAAAATCAGCATCCGTATAAGCAAATAAAGTAGGAGAAATCCCAGCAGGATAAAACAGGCCAAGAGTAAGTGTGCCACACAAATAACGGAAAATGCGCTTAACAGCCTTAACATGTGGGATGCGTGGAGAAGGCTGAAATCTTGCACAAAAGCATACACTGTGCATGATGTCGGGACGACTGGTTGTAAGATATAACAAGGATCCAATCATCCCTCTGTAGTTCTTTTCGTCAGCAAGCTCTGTTGTGGACTCAGTACCCAGTTTAAGAGTCGTGGACATAGGAGTGGGAAGAGACTTAGCATCCTGAAACTGATATTTTTTAGAAGTTCAGAAGTGTATTTCGTTTGACTGATATGTGTCCCTTCAGCAGTCTGGTGGATTTGTAGACCAAGGAAGTAGGTAAGTTCACCCATGTTACTCATTTGAAACTCATTTGACATAAGAAACTCAAACTCCTTAGCCAATGCTGAATTGGTGGATCCAAAAATGATATCATCCACATAGATTTGAATGAGTAACATCTCAGAACCAAGATTCTGTAAAAACAAGGTGCGATCAACAGTTCCCCGACTAAAGCCTTGTTGAAGAAGAAAAGTAGTAAGACGATCATACCAGGCACGAGGAGCATGTTTCAGCCCATAAAGTGTCTTCTTGAGACGATAGACATCATTCGGCCATTCTGAGTCTTCAAAGCCAGGGGTTGAGTAACATACACTTCTTCCTTTAAATAACCATTTAAGAATGCACACTTCACATCCATTTGATATAATTGAAACTTATTTGCTGCAGCAAATGCAATAAGTAATCTTATTGCCTCAAGTCGTGCAACAGGTGCAAATGTTTCATCAAAATCCAAGCCTTCTTGCTGATTATAACCTTTAGCCACCAGTCTGGCCTTGTTACGTGAGATGTTCCCAAGCTCATCCAGTTTATTCCTAAATACCCACTTAGTGCCAATGATATTATGATCTGCCGGACGAGGAACCAGTTCCCACACATCATTACGTGTAAACTCATTAAGCTCCTCATGCATAGCATTTATCCAGTCAGAGTCAGTCAATGCTTCCTTGACTGTTTTGGGTTCAAGTTGTGAAAGAAAACCATGATGCGCACAGAAACTGTGAGCTGAGGAATGAGTCTGGACGCCAGTATGTATGTTGGTGAGAATGTTATCAATATTTACACCTGGTGCCTGCCGAGCAGTTGGAGCACGTAAAACAGTAGGTGCAGCATCTAATTGATCACCTTGAGTCTGTAACTCTACATTATCAGTATGTGTATCAGCATCTTGTGGTACGTCAGTGTCTGCGGGAAGACCATCTTGTTGAATAGGTGGATTGACAATATCATCATTAGATTCTGTTGCCGTCTCAGAATTTTGATCAGGTATAAAGGACGGTTCTGGTGATGAGTGAGTAACTCTCCCTCCAAAGTTTGTCTCATCGAACTTCACATTAGCAGACTCTTCCACGAGTAAAGTGGCTTGTTGAACACTCTGTATGCCTTGTTGTTTTGTGCATAACCAAGAATACCCCCTCATCACTTCTATTGTCAATCTTGCCTTGAGTTTTCGCCTTCTGATTTAGAATGTAACACTGACTCCCAAAAACTCGAAGATGTGCAAGCGAAGGTTTCCTCCCTTTAAACAGCTTGTAAGGTGTTTTGGAAAGAACTGGTCGGGTCAAGGCCCTGTTCAGTATGTAACAGGCTGTGCTGATGGCTTCCCCCAAAAATTCTGTGGCAGACCACTACCACTAAGCATTGTACGTGCCATTTCCTGCAATGTCCTATTTTTACGTTCAACAACACCATTCTGTTGTGGAGTTCGTGCAGCAGAGTATGTATGCGTGATGCCCTTCTCAGTACAGAACCCAGAAAACTGTTGATTGATAAACTCAGTTCCTGATCAGTACGTATCCATTTCACATTCTTCTCTGTCTGTATCTGTAACTGAGTTATAAGAGCTTTGACCGACTCAAAGGTTTGATATTTTGAGACGAGCAACTTAATCCAAGTGAATCTCGAGAAATCATCAACGACAAAAAGAATATATTTCTTTCTGACCTACTTTCAACGCGCATTGGTCCCATCAAATCCATATGTAGCAACTCAAGAGGACGTTCAGTACTTACTGTGGTTTTTGCAGAATTATGGATCTTAACTTGCTTGCTTAATGCACAATCTTTACATACATTTGAAGAGTCAAGAACCTTTGCTGGAAGACCTTCAACCATACCCTTCGTACGCAACCGATTTATAAGGCGATGGTGTGCATGTCCAAGTCGACAATGCCATAGCTGAACATCTTCAACCGCTGCTGTTAAACATGATATGTCGTGAACAGAAGAATTGATATCTATCATGTAAAGATTTCCCTTTCTTACTCCTTGCAACAACAGATTGTTTGTCAGCTTATTTCGTACTTGAAAACCTTTGGAGTCGAAAATTACTTGAGATGGACCTTTATCACAGACTTGAGATACACTCAGCAAATCATGTCCCAACCCCTCACAAGACAAACCTGATCAATATATGCATCATAGCCGACGGTGCCAATGCCTACGATTTTGCCTTTACCATTGTTTCCAAACTTAACTTTTCCTCCATTTTGCTCAGTAAGAGAACAGAACTTTCTCATATCACCACTCATATGCCTTGAGCACCCGCTATCCATGAGCCACCAATTCTCTTTATGTAACTCAGATTGTACCCAGACTTGCTTGGGCCCTGTGGTATACGAGGTATCTCTCTTCTTAGAGTGAACAACTCTTGAACTTGTTCCTAGTGATCTTTGACTCCTAGAATACTTCCTTTTTGAGTCTGTAGCTGAAATACCCCAACTAATTAAACATGGATTAAACATCTAATCACATTAATTAAGGCCTAAACATGCCTTAAAAGTCAATTGAGAACAGTAGTGGTCAATACAAAGCAAGATATTGCACCTTTGACTGTTTAGGGTAAATAATACCCAAATGAACTTCTTAGGACCTAAAACTTTGTCCTAAGCTTATTAACACATAACTAAACATATTACAATTGTTGGACAACACTCCAACACATAGAACAAGCATTTACATGCTTCAAGGTCAAGTAGGGCAAAAATGTGCTCTAAGGAAACCTTAAAGGTCTTATGACCTCTAAATGATATAAAATTGGATTCCATGATCAAATATCATGTAAGGAACACAACAAAACTGTTCTCAAAGAAAACTAAGCTCAGAAACACCTTGCGACACAAAATGTGCACTAAAATACCTTAAAGCACGTTTTTGTGTATGAGCTCTAAGATAATGACTTTTTGTCACTGTAAAGACTAGATTATATTCTTTATAACATTAATGTGACATGATAGACTATATTATAAAGTCTAAATCAAATTTAAAAATAAAATCAAAATGGGTAATTTTGGATGAATAGTACCCAAAAATAACATTTAATTACTTACCTTTAACCATGGTCAAATGTCATCCATTGACTTGACCATCCATTTCCGCCCACCCTTAGCTGTAATCTTACCCATTAATCAATCTCTAATCAATTAGCTAGCCAATCTAATGAGTCACCAATTACTATTACATAAAGTAACATTAAAGTAACATAAAAGCAAAATTGGCTTACCTTTCTCATTTGCCTTGATTCCCAGCCGACACCAAGCCTCTTCATCCTCTCTTTTGCTCCTCTTTGATGGTAAGAATATGCCAAGTTCAGAAGAGAACACCAATTGACATAGGTAAGCTTATTAAGCCATTTTTGTTCATTCTCTTCACATTTCTTTCCTCTTTTCATGGAGCTAAGCAACAACCATTCCCATCCATGGTTCTAGGTTGTTTTGGAGGTTAAAATAAGGTGAATCTCGGCTGTAACAAGGGAAGAAGGTGGAGAATTCTAATCTTGTTCTTAAGGTATAAAAACGTGCTTTAAGCACTTATCTTTTGATTCCCTTCAATTCCGGTTGTGAAACCTTGTTTCCTAGCCTTATTATCTTCTTCTTAACATACTTATTCAGTTGATATATCAAGAGCTTCAAGGTATAGCCAAATCCAAGCCAAAAACATCATTTTTGGCATTTTAATCAAGATAAAAATTAGCCATCTTCTAATCTGAGTTATACCAGTTTAAAGCTTGGTTTTAGTATCTCTTTGATGCTCTTGTTCTACTGTAAAAACAGGCCGAGGAACACTTATGCTTGCCTTGGTATTCTAAGGTAAATTTACCTTGAAAATATACATTAAACACTTCTTATGGTTAGATCTTGCTTGGAGACTAATCATACCTTAATTGCTGTTTAAAAACATGTAAATAATGCTGTGGAAAACTTATCTCCAAACAGCCGTGGCCAAACAAGGCCTAAACTTGGCAAAAATAAGGTATAAATCACTTAAACCTACACTTGGTATATTAATATGTGTTTATACATATGTGTATAAAATGTGCCGTGAGTGAACAAGGTTATTAAGGTCTTATTTTGACCTTAGGTGATTAAGGAATGGTTTAGTAAATTTTATAACTAATTAATTAACATAATTGTCAAATTTAAGACATTATGTGGAAAATTAGTAAATATGGAAAAGATATGTGTAAGGCCGACGAGAGTTTAATGCATTTATGGGCATTTATGTGTAATTTATTTTATAAGCTAATGTTTGTAATAAGGCCATGTACTTTAGGCCATTTTATTTATGCATTTATAAGGTTTAATTAAGTTTAGGTGCTAAAGATAAATTACCGCAAGGAATTGGGGTTATAGTGTAAATAAATTAAATTTGGGGGCTATATAATAATAAAGCCAAAAATGAGAGGTTAAAGGAGTTTAAATAAAAATTATAAGATTTTATAAAGTTTTGGGGTTAAATGGTAATTTCTAGAAAATATGGGTATTAAACCGTATTATATGGAGATTAATGGTCAAGGCAATATTAAGGTGGTCAACCTTGACCATATGGTAGGTTTTGACCAAATTAGATAAGTTAAATAACTTATTTAAGGTTTTATTATAAGATAAGTATTTAATTGTAACAATTTTATAACATATGTGGTAAATATGTTATTACCAAAAATTAAGGGTGTAAAATGGTATTATAAACACCCATGGGCTATTAGGAATTTTTAGGAATTTATTGGGTTGATTTTGGAATTAAAATAAACTATATATGTATAATATATAGTTATTATGTCATTATGACACTTTGGAATAAAAGATGGGGTGGAAATGTAATATACCGAAAGTATATGGTTAGTAAGGGTAAATATAACCCTTTGGTGAAACTTGGTGATTTTTAGAATAATATAAGAGTATTTAATAAGATATGTGTATAATATATAGTTTTAATGATATTATAAAACTATATGTTATAAATGGGCCAAATGGCAATTATAGAAACTTGGTGGGTTAGAAAAATAATTTAGAACAACACATGGGTCTGTTCGGAATTTTACAAAAAATATAACCATACGTTATACCATTTTATAAGTTAAAAATGTTATATTATATGATATATATAACATGTTATAAATAATGGGGTGAATTTGTAAATAAAGGAAACTATGGTATATGGAAAAAAAAGGTTATAACATTGTTGCCTTCTCGACAATATATTATAGTTTTGTATAAAAACTATAGGCTATAAATTAGAGGAAATAAAAATATCATATTATATGATATTAGTATATGGTATAACATTACATAATGTTTGTGGTCAAAAGAATATAAATAAATTAAAGGGCTGTACTGAATTATAAAAGATTGGAATATAAATTTTAGACTAAGGTCTACAATGTTATAGATGTTATAACAAATATATGGTATTAATGTGGTTTAATGGAATTAATATAAGTAAGCATATTCACATTAAATAATGTGACAAACTATGAATAAATAAGATTTATGAACCTTAGGAGTTGAAATTATACAACATAAAATGTTACATAATATTAGGATAATAATCTTAATATAAGTTGTATAATATAATACAACTAATGGGAATAATCATCTAATATAAGATGATAAAATGTAACATATAATATAAGAGTTTTATAACTCATGAAACTTACCTATATGGTAAATATATACATATACAAGAATAATGTATATAAGGATGGATATATATTATGGTTAGAAACCATATATATGATGGTGGTGGTTATTATATAAAACTAGTTACAAACTATAAGTTATAAGTTTTTGAATGCAAATATAGTTTGCTAAAGATAATGGATTATATAATACCATGTATTATAATGGATGGTGGAAAAATAATACAATATAATAAGTCATGCATGCATACATGCAACTATGGGTTATATATAAATTAAATGATGGATAAGATTAAAGAAATAAAATGAATTAAACTTAACAGTCGAAACATGTCGACATACGAGTTTTAAGTAACAAAGCCGACCGGTTTAGAGAAACCCGTAACAAATAACTGTAGAAATCCGGGGATGAACTGTCGGGGGTTACTTGTTATTCGGAAATACCGGATGTAGTTAATCATGGAGACTGACTTATAGTTTTTATTACCGTTTAGATCATACTTCAGACGAAGGCGCTTGACGAGCTAGTGGTCTACACTGCGCATCCTTGGTCTAAGGTGTACGGTATGTAAAGGGGTTTGATCCGAGTTGTCCTAAGGAAACTCCTTGGGCTCGGATTTGGTTGATATCACTTGTGTGTTAAGTGTTTTGGATACGTGTATGTGATTATGTGTGTTACAGCTTTAATTATTTATGCACGAGCGTCCTACGGGACTAACACTACGTCGACTATAGATCGACTTATATAAACATACATATACGTTATGTGATGATAAGACGGTTACTTGATATAATTCCATAGTATTAATATTAAGTATATGGCTACCTAAGTAAAACACTTAGGAACGAGTCACGACATTGTCGGTCTCTAGAGCATGGATCTCGAACATGAATATAACCTAGATTACTTCTAGGTGTGCGTGAGACCCATTGGGCAGCTAATTAATAAATTATATTCTCCATAAGGCTAAGAGCATATCTTAAACATTATGAGAGAGAGATGGTGTGAGTTGAGGTGAGGAATCCAGTGTAGTTTACGAACTACCTGGTTGCGCATTTGTGATCACTGAGGGGTTCCCGATCGGGTTCCGCTCCAGGTTTATACCCAACGAGCCCTATTTGGATCGCGGGTCAGGTGGCTATGGCCTTTATATGGACGTCTTACGAGACAAAAGAGAATAGTCAGGGCCTCCGGACCTCTGGCGAAATGAGCACCTTTGTGTGTACGGGAAGACTACTGTCCATGGTGAGGTTATCGGGTTGTCCTAACATGACGCCCAACTGGTATTTAATTAACATGGTTTGAATTGATGGGGCCTTAAAGGCCAAATTAAATTAATAAAGGATGGTGTTCGCTACGGCGTTTATTCAGTAATTATTATTCGATACGTTCGATATACAATTGTTGTTGTGATATTTTATGAATATTGATTTGGATGGATGGTTGAGTGTTATGAATGTTTGGATGGAGGATTATGTATATTATACATGTATATTACAGTATTGATTATAACTATAAATGGAAAAGCATGAAACCAATCTAATAATAAGTTGGTTAAAATGACTAAGTGACCATTAGGGTCTAGGCCCGGCATACTCAGCGTTTATCACTGATACTACACCATTATGCAGGTTGTTGATTATTGTCGAAGCCGAAGTGCGGGATCAGGGTAATTAGGGTTTACTTTAATTACCGCACATGGAGTTTGTTTGTATAGCAATGAAGATAGTGAATTGTATTATGGTAAGGTTATGTATATTGGGATTGGGTAGACACTCACTTGTCGATGTTTATGGTTTATGGACTTAGTATGATGTATAGGAAGTCATCTCGTTATCACAGCGGTTACAGTTTGTTTTTGTTGGTTGTTGGATATAGTTTGGCTTCGTTACTCGCATGGGCGAGTAATGGCCGGTGAAACCCGAGTGAGTATTGTTATTGTTATTAATTCTTCCACTGTAAGACGTTTTATTTATTGCTACGAGAGAGATTATTACGTGTTTAAGGAGAGGGGTGTTACAAAAGTGGTATCAGAGTGGAGTACCGCTCTGATGACGAGAAAATAGGTTAAGACAGTGAGCTTAGGACTTGGGAAATTACGGGAAACGCTTGTGAGGTACGAGACGACTCGTCTTAAAAGATATTGTGATTAGTAACGCAAATTGCGTGATATATTAGCCTTTAAGGCAATTCAATATCTACTGGTTGTGTACGGCAAATTACCGAGTATATTATGCAACATTCTGTACTACAGATGTCTAGGGGAACTAGAGGGCGTGGTACTGGTAGAGGTGGAGGCGGTGACCCCGTGATTCCAGAAGTTGCTGAGACGATTGATGCCGTTCTCGCACAGCTTGGTACTCAGATTGGAGGAGCACCAGCCCACCCGCCACAGCCCAGGGAAACGAACTGGCTGAAGTCAGTTACCGAGACCCGACCACCTACATATTCAGGGGAGCCAGACCCCGTAGCCTTAGAGTGTTTCATTGTAGAACATGAGAAGGCCTCCGAAGCTTTACAAGTACCTGCCGACAAGAAGGTCGTCATTGCTGCTTTCCATCTGAAGGATGCGGCCAGCACTTGGTGGAGGTTGGTCAAGGACCATCACCTGGATACCCAACTTTTCGTGGGCTGCCTTTGTCGAGTTGCTGAGGGGGAAGTACTACCCGGCGCATCTCAAGCAGAAGAAGCACCATGAGTTCGAGACATTATCCCAGGGAGGTCTAACCGTGGATGAGTACTACGCTCGATTCATTGGTCTACTGGACTTTATCCCCGGTGTTGATTACTCAGAGACCGTGATGGTCGAGAAGTTCCGGGGGGATTGTTGTTTCGCATCCAGATGGCGATGGGTGCTACCCTCTACACTACCATCCAGGTATTAACATGAAAGCCATGAATTCTTTACTTACTATATTACCGATTAACTTTGAGAGAACTTATCAATGAGATTCCAGGAGTGTTTATGACGCTGCCTCGAGGACGGAGCTAATGCTCCAGACTCGAGAAGAGACTCTCGGGGCAAGAAGAGAAAGAACCCTGAGGGAGAGTCTGAGGGTGGAGGAGCATCTCCAGGCGATGGCCAGAAGAAGGGAAAGTAAGGACTTATCCCATTCTATATTGTTACCATATTAAATACCTTATGAATGCTGACCCGAAACCTTAAACAGGAAATTTTTCCAGAAGAAAGGGCAGCAGGGTCACCAGGGAGCGAAGGGGAAAGAGCCCGTCCTTCGGTTGACCGGCCCAGTTATAGATGCTCAGCCTTTGAGATCTGCGCCTCTAAGGGTGAGAACGCCTACCTCTTAAATTCAATTGTGACCTTAACCTTTATATCATCAGATACTAACTTAAACTAAATACTACCATCAGGCACCGGACAACCCCAACGCCATTTCTATTGTAAGCGTTGTGGGAAGGACCATCCTGGGGTCGACTGCAATGGCCGCAAAGTTGAGTGTCGGTGCTGCAAGAAAGAGGGCCACCGGGAGTTCGAGTGTTGGATGAACCCTGAGAGCCGTAACTACAGGCCACCAAGGAATACTCAGAAGACCTCAATTGGAGGATCTGGAGTACCACGAGGCGGCCAGGAAGGCCAGACATCTACTGATGCTGGAGCCCAGAAGGGCAAGGGAGTAGATAGGGCATGAGTACCCTGAACTCCATGAGACCGCTGGTGGAACACTTTTACTTATCTTGTTATGGACTTACCTTGGATGTTAGACAGAGTTATGTTATAAGTATGTGGGAGTGTGTCATTGACCACTCGCCTTTGTGTATGACTTTTGGGACTAGTTATGTGGACTCGATGCGAGTAACCTTGGAACCTTGACGGATTATATATTATGAACATGATGTTAATGCTCACATTATCATGTAGCCCATACTCGACGACAGAGCAGAGTCAATGAGACCGGTGATTGTTGGACTAATATTTCTACCTGCATGGCGCACTTGCTATTGCAAGCGCTATGACAAGTAAACCACTAAAATTTCCATCTGCCTTGCGCACTTGACAGAGCAAGTGCTGCAGCTGCTACAACAACTACTACTACTTATTTTTAAATCTCTTATTATATATATACCAAAATTTTCCTACTTTTTTTATACAAACCTTAAGATTAGAAACCTATGAAACCTCGGGAAGACCGTTAGTCCGACCACTACAACTGAAGAAATTATACAGCCACTATGATTGTAAACCACACCAGTTTAATTGTTCAAGAATTTTCAGACATGGCTTATTAGCCAAATACCGTCAGTGTATACCCGCATTTAATGCTAATCACTACTAGTGATGAATGTTTAGTCCTTATGGACAAGCATACCCCTTGTAGATGCACCACCGTCAGTGAGGATGGTTGGGAAGTGAAGAGCCAAGTTGCTCAAGCTATTATGCAATCTGCAATACATCCAATTAAACGGATGAGGGAACGAATATGAACTATGGATGAGATGTGATCATGATAAACAGGGAGAAAGGAATATGTGTTGAACTCAATGAGATCGAATTAGGAGGACCAAGTTTGCTAAATATAGCACGAATTTTTCTTACACCGAGCTGAATAACGCGGCTAATGGCACGAATTACCACCAATGCAACAAAGGCAATAACACTTACAACAAGATAACCGACAATAAGAACTATAAACAACAAAAAAAGGAAGATATCCATCAAAGGGAGATTGACAACAGAATACTTCACAATACCCGTGTGACAGACATTACCAGTTTACTAAACGAGACATGGGACGACCGCACTCCGATAGGAGCATGTGGGCCTGACAGACTTATTTATGAGTTAGTCGGGTAAGTAGTAATGTATCAGTACGGTACCCCATGCAAGTAGACAAGTAGTGTTAGGAACACGAGAAGTAGTCAACTCCATACTAAGGACGGTGATACAGATTACCTCGAAGATGGACGAGAAGAGCCGCAGTTAAACCAACGGGCTAGAGAAATCAAGAACCTTCAACAGAGAGCAGTAGACAGTATACATTGAAGACAGGGAACCGTTCAAGGACAGGAAACCGAAGGAAAGAAACATGGAAACCCATTCTATGAACGAATATTATGTAGAAATCCTCATAAGGATCGAGCAAACTCTTGCATCCAGAGGAAATCTAACCAGATGATGTGGACCAGAAACGCGTGACTTACGCAATGATGAGAGACAAGCTAATATACTAGCAGATACCTTAAGCAAGGAACAATGGACTGAAATGTACCACTCCCATGATAATTCGCTCATCTTATCTGTTGACTCATTAGATATTAGCTGCTGAGAGTTTATGCTCTGCACTCTGTAGGATTGAGTGTTTTGGTATTGCACTTGTGAACTTATTAATCTAGTGCGAATACGGGAAGATGTAATGGATATCAACACCGAGTGTGTATCAAAGAACTAAACAGTGTGTTACTCCGGAACAAGACCACCAGGAGACACGGATGACAATCATCATCTACGTGGACATGTAGGCTGGTACGTCTTAGTATTACAAGACAAGTGCAAAGAGCACTAAGTACTAACAATAGCCAATGTCATATTCCAACTCAAGCTGAATATCAGTGAGAGAAGACACACACATATATGCTAGTGATCCAACCAGAGGATACACAACAATGAAAAGAGGCAGACTGAGCCTGTGTTCATGGGTCTACACCTCAATACGGAGCGAGTGGGCCCATTAGAACGAACTTGGGAGAGAGCACAAAAAGATCAGTGCCTCACCCTTTATGTATTGTGGAGCCCGGAAGGGCTAGAGTCATACCTGTCTCTCTGATATGAGGATAATCCACGAGCTGGAGAACTCTTTGAGAGCCAAGTATCCAGCGCTCCTTGTTGAGCGGCTGTTGTATACTTGTGGGGTACGGGGGCGTAACCTTTTTAAGGGGGGTAGAGCCTCTTGGCTGTGCACGTGTGTGCACTAAGTTTTGTTGTTTGGTATGCGGGGCATACGAGGTTGTTTATTTGTTTGTTTCGTATGCATGGCATACAGTGAATTGGTGGTATGCGGGGCATACGATTTTTGTTGGTTATGTTTGGTACGCGGGGCGTACGTTGTTGGCTTGTTTGTGTGTGATGTGCACTTGTATTATGTATCTTACGAGATACCTGTTTGAATGTTGTATTTACACCCATGTGTGTAGTACCTTTCTTATGATATTGTGATATATATATATATATTTATATTACCTTGTAGATTGATTACATATGGTATCGCCTAGATACGAAATGAATCATTAGATATGGAATGTGGAACGATGGTATGTTATGGACACCTCGGGGAGGTTGTCAGGGTTTGTAGAATTGATAGGAAATAAAGGTGCTGATGGATCACCTATATCCATATATGATTGAAGTAACGCCAAAAGTGATGGCTATGTGCTGTATAAGCGCAATACGATGTATGTAAATGATATATCACATAGATATACATTATGGGAATAATGGGTAGTCATATATTTATATACTTACCTATTTAATTAAGCGACTTCGGGACGAAGTCTTTTTAAGGGGGTAGATTGAAATACCCAAAACTAATTAAACATGGATTAAACATCTAATAACATTAATTAAGGCCTAAACATGCCTTAAAAGTCAATTGAGAACAACAGTGGTCAATACAAAGCAAGATATTGCACTCTTTGACTGTTTAGGGTAAATAAATACCCAAATGAACTTCTTAGGACCTAAAACTTTGTCCTAAGCTTATTAACACATAACTAAACATATTACAATTGTTGGACAACATTCCAACACATAGAACAAGCATTTACATGCTTCAAGGTCAAGTAGGGCAAAAATGTGCTCTAAGGAAACCTTAAAGGTCTTATGACCTCTAAATGATATAAAATTGGATTACATGATCAAATATCATGTAAGGAACAAAACTGTTCTCAAAGAAAACTAAGCTCAGAAACACCTTGCGACACAAAATGTGCACTAAAATACCTTAAAGCACGTTTTTGTGTATGAGCTCTAAGATAATGACTTTTTGTCACTGTAAAGACTAGATTATATTCTTTATATATTAATGTGACATGATAGACTATATTTAAAGTCTAAATCAAGTTTAAAAATAAATCAAAATGGGTAATTTTGGATGAATAGTACCCAAAATAACATTTAAACTTACCTTTAACCATGGTCAAATGTCATCCATTGACTTGACCATCCATTGCCGCCCACCCTTAGCTGTCATCCTTACCCATTAATCAATCTCTAATCAATTAGCTAGCCAATCTAATGAGTCTCCAATTACTATTACATAAATAAAATTAAAGTAACATAAAAGCAAAATTGGCTTACCTTTCTCATTTGCCTTGCTTCCCAGCCGACACAAGCCTCTTCATCCTCTCTTTTTCTCCTCTTTTACGGTAAGAACATGCCAAGTTCAGAAGAGAACACCAATTGACATAGGTAAGCTTATTAAGCCATTTTATGTTCATTCTCTTCACATTTCTTTCCTCTTTTCATGGAGATAAGCAACAACCATTTCCATCCATGGTTCTAGGTTGTTTTGGAGGTTAAAATAAGGGTGAATCACGGCTGTAACAAGGGAAGAAGGTGGAGAATTCTAATCTTGTTCTTAAGGTATAAAAATGTGCTTTAAGCACTTATCTTTTGATTCCCTTCAATTCCGGTTGTGAAACCTTGTTTCCTAGCCTTATTATCTTATTCTTAACATACTTATTCAGTTGATATATCAAGAGCTTCAAGGTATAGCCAAATCCAAGCCAAAAACACCATTTTTGGCATTTTCATCAAGATAAAAATTAGCCATCTTTAATCTGAGTTATACCAGTTTAAAGCTTGGTTTTAGTAGCTCTTTTGATGCTCTTGTTCTACTGTAAAAACAGGCCGAGGAACACTTATGCTTGCCTTGATATTCTAAGGTAAATTTACCTTGAAAATATACATTAAACACTTCTTACGGTTAGATCTTGCTTGGAGACTAATCATGCCTTAATTGCAGTTTAAAAACATGTAAATAATGCTGTGGAAAACTTATCTCCAAACAGCCGTGGCCAAACAAGGCCTAAACTTGGCAAAAATAAGGTATAAATCACTTAAACCTACACTTGGTATATTAATATGTGTTTATACATATGTGTATAAAATGTGCCGTGAGTGAACAAGGTTATTAAGGTCTTATTTTGACCTTAGGTGATTAAGGAATGGTTTAGTAAATTTTATAACTAATTAATTAACATAATTGTCAAATTTAAGACATTATGTGGAAAATATGGAAAATATGTGTAAGGCCGAGAGTTTAATGCATTTATGGTCATTTATGTGTAATTTATTTTATAAGCTAATGTATGTAATAAGGCCATGTACTTTAGGCCATTTTATTTTTGCATTTACAAGGTTTTAATTAAGTTTGGTGCTAAAGATAAATTACCGCAAGGAATTCGGGTTATAGTGTAAATAAATTAAATTTGGGGGCTATATAATAATAAAGCCGAAAATTAGAGGTTTAAAGGAGTTTAAATAAAAATTATAAGATTTTATAAAGTTTTGGGGTTAAATGATAATTTCTAGAAAATATGGGTATAAACCGTATTATATGGAGATTAATGGTCAAGGCAATATTAAGGTGGTCAACCTTGACCATATGGTAGGTTTTTGACCAAATTAGATAAGCTAAATAACTTATTTAAGGTTTTATTATAAGATAAGTATTTAATTGTAACAATTTTATAACATATGTGGTAAATATGTTATTACCGAAAATTAAGGGTGTAAAATGGTATTATAAACACCCATGGGCTATTAGGAATTTTTAGGAATTTATTGGGTTGATTTTGGAATTAAAATAAACTATATGTATAATATATAGTTATTATGTCATTATGACACTTTGGAATAAAAGATGGGGTGGAAATGTAATATACCGAAAGTATATGGTTAGTAAGGGTAAATATAACCCTTTGGTGAAACTTGGTGATTTTTAGAATAATATAAGAGTATTTAATAAGATATGTGTATAATATATAGTTTTAATGATATTATAAAACTATATGTTATAAATTGGGCCAAATGGCAATTATAGAAACTTGGTGGGTTAGAAAAATAATTTAGAACAGCACATGGGTCTGTTCGGAATTTTACAAAAATATAACCATAGGTTATACCATTTTATAAGTTACAAATGTTATATTATATGATATATATAACATGTTATAAATAATGGGGTGAATTTGTAAATAAAGGAAACTATGGTATATGGAAAAAAAAGGTTATAACATTGTTGCCTTCTCGGCAATATATTATAGTTTTGTATAAAAACTATAGGCTATAAATTAAAGGAAATAAAATATCATATTATATGATATTAGTATATGGTATAACATTACATAATGTTTTGTGGTCAAAATGGAATATAAATAAATTAAAGGGCTGTACCGAATTATAAAAGATTGGAATATAAATTTTAGACTAAGGTCTACAATGTTATAGATGTTATAACAAATATATGATATTAATGTGGTTTTAATGGAATTAATATAAGTAAGCATATTCACATTAAATAATGTGACAAACTATGAATAAATAAGATTTATAAACTAAGGTATTATTGAATAAACCTTAGGAGTTGAAATTACACAACATAAAATGTTACATAATATTAGGATAATATTCTTATATAAGTTGTAGTATAATATAATACAACTAATGGGAATAATCATCTAATATAAGATGATAAAATGTAACATATAATATAAGAGTTTATAACTCATGAAACTTACCTATATGGTAAATATATACATATACAAGAATAATGTATATAAGGATGGATATATATTATGGTTGCAAACCATATAATATGATGGTGGTGGTTATTATATAAAAATAGTTACAAACTATAAGTTATAAGTTTTTGAATGCAAATATAGTTTGCTAAAGATAATGGATTATATAATACCATGTATTATAATGGATGGTGGAAAAATAATACAATATAATAAGTCATGCATGCATACATGCAACTATAGGTTATATACTTAAATTAAATGATGGATAAGATTAAAGAAATAAAATGAATTAAACTTAACAGTCGAAACATGTCGACATACGAGTTTTAAGTAACAAAGCCGACCGGTTTAGAGAAACCCGTAACAAATAACTGTAGAAATCCGGGGATGAACTGTCGGGGTTATTTGTTATTCGGAAATACCGGATGTAGTTAGTCATGGAGACTGACTTATAGTTTTTATTACCGTTTAGATCATACTTCAGACGAAGGCGCTTGACGAGCTAGTGGTCTACACTGCGCATCCTTGGTCTAAGGTGTACGGTATGTAAAGGGGTTTGATCCGAGTTGTCCTAAGGAAACTCCTTGGGCTCGGATTTGGTTGATATCACTTGTGTGTTAAGTGTTTTGGATACGTGTATGTGATTATGTGTGTTACAGCATTAATTATTTATGCACGAGCGTCCTACGGGACTAACACTACGTCGACTATAGATCGACTTATATAAACATACATATACGTTATTGTGATGATAAGACGGTTACTTGATATAATACCATAGTATTAATATTAAGTATATGGCTACCTAAGTAAAAATAGGAAGAGGAGTCACGACATTGTCGGTCTCTAGAGCATGGATCTCAAACATGAATATAACCTAGATTACTTCTAGGTGTGCGTGAGACCCATTGGGCAGCTAATTAATAAATTATATTCTCCATAAGGCCAAGAGCATATCTTAAACATTATGAGAGAGAGATGGTGTGAGTTGAGGTGAGGAATCCAGTGTAGTTTACGAACTACCTGGTTGCGCATTTGTGATCACTGAGGGGTTCCCGATCGGGTTCCGCTCCAGGTTTATACCCAACGAGCCCTATTTGGATCGTGGGTCAGGTGGCTACGGCCTTTATATGGACGTCTTACGAGACAAAAGAGAATAGTCAGGGGCCTCCGGACCTCTGGCGAAATGAGCACCTTTGTGTGTACGGGAGGACTACTGTCCATGGTGAGGTTATCGGGTTGTCCTAACATGACGCCCAACTGGTATTTAATTAACATGGTTTGAATTGATGGGGCCTTAAAGGCCAAATTAAATTAATAAAGGATGGTGTTCGCTACGGCGTTTATTCAGTAATTATTATTCGATACGTTCGATATACAATTGTTGTTGTGATATTTTATGAATATTGATTTGGATGGATGGTTGAGTGTTATGAATGTTTGGATGGAGGATTATGTATATTATACATGTATATTACAGTATTGATTATAACTGTAAATGGAAAAGCATGAAACCAATCTAATAATAAGTTGGTTAAAATGACTAAGTGACCATTAGGGTCCAGGCCCGGCATACTCAGCGTTTATCGCTGATACTACACCATTATGCAGGTTGTTGATTATTGTCGAAGCCGAAGTGCGGGATCAGGGTAATTAGGGTTTACTTTAATTACCGCACATGGAGTTTGTTTGTATAGCAATGAAGATGGTGAATTGTATTATGGTAAGGTTATGTATATTTGGGATTGGGTAGACACTCACTTGTCGATGTTTATGGTTTATGGACTTAGTATGATGTATAGGAAGTTATCTCGTTATCACAGCGGTTAACAGTTTGTTTTTGTTGGTTGTTGGATATAGTTTGGCTTCGTTACTCGCATGGGCGAGTAATGGCCGGTGACACCCGAGTGAGTATTGTTATTGTTATTAATTCTTCCACTGTAAGACGTTTTATTTATTGCTACGAGAGAGATTATTACATGTTTAAGGAGAGGGTGTTACAGTAGCACTGTTCTATGAAATGCCCGTGTTGATGACAATACCTACAGTTGATTCTATGTCTCACAGGACTCTGACGTTTTTGTTTTCAAACTTGTATCACATTAGTCTATTGATATCCTAGACCTTTCTTGTCTGTTCCTTTCTTACTCAGCATATTATAGAGGTTGATTTTACCAGTATACCAGATTGGATTCTCCTGAGTCTGCAACTCAACTTCCCTGTTTTTCTTAAGAACTTCCCCAGTGAGGGTGTCTACTTCTTTATTAAGATTTTCATTACGATTAATTAATGACTTGAATTCAGCTTGTGCCCAATTCAGCAATGTAGCGACTCTTGATATCAAAGGAGTAACAAAAGTAACTTGTGGAATCTTTGAACTATTCGGAGTTTCAGATATGCCATGATTCTCAAGTTCTTTTATCTTCCTTTCTAAACATTCTATCTTATCCTTAATCTCATGTTTCTGAGTTTCAAGTTTTAACATAGCTTCAGATAGAAGTGCAAACAACTGGTCTTTAGACATGGACTCAAAAGATTCTTTTACATGAGATAAACTTACCTTATCGTCGAGGAGAGTCTTTTTCCACTTTTCCAAGGCCATGAAGCAGAACTCAGTGTCCTCTTGTAGCTCATCTTCATGAACAATAGCTGTCATGCATGCTTGATCCTCATTCTCCGGTTCTGAGTCTATTCCTGAACCATCTTCCCCCCAAGCTGCAGCAGCTGTTGTCGAGAATTTCTTTACTTTCTCCTGAAAATTGTCCCTTTGAGGCAAAGGACAATTTTTTACTTCGTGCCCAGGTTTATTGCATCTGAAGCAGATTATGGGACCCTTCTTGTGCTTGTTGCGATTAAATTTTGTGTTGTGACCTCGATTACCGCCAAAGATTCTTCGAATACCATTTGCAATCATGGTAATCTCTTCGTCATCATCCAGCTCATCCTCATCTGTGTCAGCAGTGCTTTGCGAGCTTTCAGCGCCAGATCTTTTCCCGTTGTTGATGAAGAAATGACTCCTTTCATTTTTCCTTTGTACACCATTAGCACAGACCCCAACTCTTCAAGTGACAACTTTGATAAGTCCTTGGTTGTTTCTAGCAGAGTTGTATAGTGCAACCAATCCTTACCAAGACTGTCAAGACACCTTTCATTGATAGTTTGATTATCCAGTATGACTCCCACAGTCTTCATATCACTCAGTATCTTGTCGAACTTTTCAAGCGTCTGTGTAATAGACTCACCTTCTAGCATTCTGAAATTATCAAACTGTCTTCTGAACTGTTTTCCTTTTGCCTTTCTGATCGACTCTGTTCCTTCATAGGCAACTTTCATAAAGTTCCAAACTTCTTTAGCAGTTAGTATGCCAAGAACTTTCTGCTGATCGCCCTCTAAAAGTGACGAGACAATCACCCTCAGGGCCTGCTTGTTCTTACTGAGTAGCTTCTTATCATTATCATTCCAATCTTTCTTTTCTTTACGCTTGGTGACTCCTCCTTCAGTGATCTGTGGTACCAGATCTCCTTCAGTGACAACAGTCCACAGATCATAGTCGATTGACATCAATTGATGTCTCATCTGTTCACACTAACAATAGTGGAATTTGGTAAGCTTGGGTGCCTTGACGTTGTAAGAACCCATATCGATCACCCTTGGAAGATTTCTCTTCTAAACCAATGAAAAAGGGAACCTTGCTCTGATACCACTTGTAAGCATGAGATCTACAGATGCACGTAAAAGCCCACGTATCTAGGAAGCCCAATGAGGCCCAACAACCAAGTGGGGTTCCATCCTAAAACCAATTGGCAATAGGTGGAGTAGCCCTCTTAATTATTAAGTACTCACAAGGTTCTTCCTTTTTCAGATGTGGTTTTCTACAGCTCACACGTGCAATGCATTAACATTCTCCCCCTCACGTGTGAGCTCCTCTCCCCCTATCGATCTTAACTACCGCCACTCTGCACGTCAACATCTTGACTTCCACCACTGTGGCTCACCAGAGTTTCCACGATAGCCCAGGCAGAACCTTCGGCTCTGATACCAATTGTAGGTTCTTAGTGAGGTAGTTACCCAAGGTATATCCGACTGTGAGTAACAGTCTGACGACGAACTCAGAAGATATGAATGTAGTTAATAGAGAGGGAAAGGTGTAGATACACGTGAAACTTCCACTATATTAACTCGTATCAAGCACGGTACCAAAACTTCATAATGTTTTCCTTATGCAAACATGTAAACGAACTGAGATTAAACCTAATCCTCTCTCGTTACAGCAACTCTCCAAGAATACTCTCAAACCTAGGTATATCTCTACTATGGAAAACGTAATTTGCTCCAGTGAGCAATATTACTTTTATAGATACTAAGGATCTCTGAAACAGAATTAATAATTCAAGAGATAAAAGAAACGTAATAAGCAAGAGTATAAAATCTATTTAGATTTTATACCTATTAATGTTAAAGATAAAAACTTCCCTGAAATATCTCAGAAAATATATTCTCAACTGCTATCTTCATTCTTCAGTTCGCATTGTCTTCAGATAGTTGCGTCACGATCTTCGACCTCAGTATGTTACACAGAGTTTCTAATTAAAAAACATCAACAACTTGTTATCATCTAATGCATTTCTTGAATTAATAAAGGCTGGCCGATCATGGTTTCCATATACGTAACTTTAATTACAAAAGAACAGGAGAGTAAAGTACTCTCATAAATTGATGTACATCTTTTTAAATCATAATAAAGCCCTTAGAAGCAAGTGGAGGTATTCTAGTTTAGGAGAGAAGTTTGTTCAAAACTCTTAAAACACGAACAACTCAAAATCTTCATAAGTCCACGCTCTCATAGTCTCTAGGACCTGCAGCAAGGCCAAACACATACAAATACCACAAAAAGATAAATCGTTAGTACAAAACTGAGTAAACACTAAGCTACCATAAGGGTAGTTTTATTACCCTTCTTTAATAATAAAAGATTGAAGAACTGTATCTTTCATTACTCCCTGAAATATATTTCCACTTTACGGTCCTTAATAGAACCTTATCTTTGATTACAACCTTGCTACCATAAGTCATCACACACACGTTAATATCAAGGCCCTAGGCTAAGTAAGCATAAAGCACATATTATAAACATTATGGAGATCCTTCGAGAGGAACACAAGCTCACAATTCTAATATTTCTTCCATGGTTCCTTCGTTTTTCTTTCTTTCTTTCTTTCTTTCTTTTATTTCCTTCGTTATTTCTTTCTTTACTTTTTTTTATCCTCACGCCTTCACAAGGAAGGTGTCATTGAGACTCGATGTCAAGCTCGGTCTTTCTAGACCTTCCTCCTTGAATCTAGACCCTTAAGTGTGCATGCCCTTTATGGTACCTTTAAACCATATATTAGATACTACACTCTATCTCTCACCATCACAAGGATGGTGTCATGGGGACACGTTCCCAAGCGTTTCCTCACACCTCCAAAAGGATGGTGTCATGGGGACACGTTCCCAAATATTTCTCATTTATGCAACTTATCCATCTTTCATTTCATTATTTTATTCAAACATCCCATAAGGACAACTTAGTTGTCTTAATTACATAGTATTACCAACCAGGAGGAATCACGTTATTATGTTCAGTATTAACATATAACCATAAACGATGTTCCATAAGGCATCCATATAACAATCAAGTTCATCATGTCGATCGATCATTCTTCCAAGTTCACCAACATTGATCATAAGGATCTTACCATGCCCTTACTTCTTCGTTGATCATTAAGGATCCAAGGACCCCTTCACAATCTCTTGACCACAAGAGGTGTTTTAGTAGCTTGTTTCACTAATCAATATCATGAACAATTCATAAAACATATCCCCTTAGGACACACACATGGATAGACTTAGGTTTACCTTTTTGGAAGCATTACCTCTTGTCTTGCTCCATAGTCCATATCTTCAAAGTTTAGAGCCTCTAATGGCTTCTAAAACAACATAAAGAATACAATTAACACTAGAACACATCAAGCATAACTATATCATTTCCATTATCTCAAACCCTAGACTTCCTTAAGGTTAAAAATTCCATCTTTAAGGGTTTCAATCATTCAAATATTGGTCTCAAAATCATTAACAAAGATTAAGAGGTTTGAAAACCAAAAACACATAACTCTGATATTGATTTGAAGTTAACAGCTGGGGGTGGCAAATCTACCCTACCCGATAACCCGACCCAAACTCAACCCGTAAATAGCGGGTATGGGTTAAGATTATTGACCCATTTAATTTTTGGGCCAGGTATGGGTTACCTATTTAATATATGGGTTGGGTATGGGTTAGGTTAGGACCCGAATTCAACCCGACTTGTTTACTTAATTTAATTAAAAATAAATAATTATGTATATATTTTACTTGAATATGTATTAATTCTATAACCATAAGTATAATAGCAAACAAAAATACTATTACTTCTTTAGGCCCAGACAAATAATTATTTTATAAATCTTAATACATTCTCTAGGCAATCTATATACACCATTCACTTTGTTTGAAAACCTAAATACAATGTCAATCATTAGTCGCACAAAAACCCACCATTCACACTATTTCATCTACACAAATAACGGCTATGAGTTAAGATTATTGACCCATTTAACAAAATGTTGACATTTGAAAAAATGGCACACAATGATTCAAAATAAATGACCGTCATGTGCACGCTTTATGGACAACTGATCATTCTACAGAAAACAAGAGTATTGTATTTAAATGGGTTAAAGGGTCGGGTTTGGGTTCAATGATTTTATATGGGTTGGGTATGGATTGAAAGTTTGTAACCGATTATTTTTTGTTTGGGTATGGGTCAATACAATTTAATTGGGTGGGTATGGGTGAGCTTCAACCCGACCCCATCAACCCGAATTGCCACCCCTATTAACAACCATGGGTATAGGTTTTGACCAACCTTCTTCAGATCTCATTATTCTTGGTTCAGAAGAACGACAATGAAGAATCAAGAAGGTTTGACAAAGGGCGCAAGCCAAAATCCAATAAAAAAGTGGTAGAAACAAGATAAAACATCCTTCTACCTTGAGCAATAACAATGAAGGGAGTGGAAAGCTCACTCTTGAAACTATGTTATAAAAGGACGAAATAACTTACTGTCTCAAGAAAAACCCTCACTTTAGCAATTCATTAAAGTATTTTGAGGTGGGGAGCAGCCATACTCTTCCATGGCTGGTTGAGAACGACCAAAATCAGAGGAAGGAGGGGGAGAAAATGGGTTGGAAAGGTAGGAGAAGAAGTGAGGAAAGAGAGAAGGAATTCTCTCATCTTAATTCAAGTGGCATGTGCCTTGCACATGTCTTCTCATTTTACATTTTATTTTTAAAAAACACCCCCTTAAATCCTTATAACATCATTTAAAACCCTTCTTTTAAAATTCTAGAATCTGCCAAAAATGGATTGGACCGTTTTTGCCTAAATGATAAAAAAAAGTGCTTTAAACCTTTAAATCTCCAACTTAACTAGAACTTTCTTTTTAAATCTCTTCTCCCTCATTAAAATAGCTTAAAACTTTCTAGATTGTGGTTAGAGATAATATTTAAGGTCAGTGTATTTCAAACAACTCAAAATGACCAAAATACTCCTTTAGACAAAAAGTGAGAAAAAAGTAAACGACTTCCAAAAGAATCCAGCGCCCTAAAGTCTGAAGGAGTTGTTCTGAAAGCTTAGCTTCGGTCCGGAAGCATTATTCCAGATATTTGACTCTAGTTCGAAGGATTGCTTCTGAACGCTGTATTGGCTTAGCACAAGAGGTTCCTGGAGTATGCTCTAAACTAATCTTTTTCATAATTTTTTAATTTAGACCTCTATAAATACTCTTTAAAAATCCTTTTTTAACCACATAAAAGAGGTTTAACTCACTAATACTAACCTCATTAAATTAGGGTATTTCAGGGAAAAACTAAGCACTCCTCATAAAGGTGTGGATACTCCTCCATGGCAGATGCGTTTGGGAGACGTAATGTGCCTCTAAATAAATCTATGAGACTTCGGTCAAAGTGAACAGTATCTGTAATAGCCCAGTTTCAAGTCACTAGTATTCTCTCTACTTTGACCGAAATGTCACATATTTGTTTCTAGAGGCATTTTACGTCCCCCAAAGTGCGTATACTATGGAGGAGTATCCACAATCTTATAGCTCCTTATTTGTTCACCCCTTCAACTGATGTGGGAGTCATTCGTGACACACCACTCACCCTCCTGAAAGGAGCCTAGTGCCTATGCGGGTCACTGACACATAGATCCAAGCACTAGCTCTGATATCATATGTAACAGTCTAGTTTCAAGTCACTGGTAGATATTGTATGAGAATTGGTGGTCAGATCAATGTGCCGGTGACCCGCATAAACGCTAGGATCCCTTCAAGGGTGGGTGGTGTGCCACGAATGACTCCCACATCAGTTGAAGGGGTGAACGAATAAGGAGTTATAAGAGTGTGGATACTCTTCCATGGTAGATGTATTTTGGGTGATGTAAGGTGCCTCCAGAAATAAATCCATGAGACTTCAGTCAAAGCGGACAAAATCTACCAGTGTCTTAAAACTTGTTATTACATATCGTACCCGAGCTGGTGGTCAGATCGATGTACAAGAGACTTGCGAAGGCACTGGGCTCCCTTTAGAAGGGGTGGGTGATGACAGCTCCCACATTGGTTAGAGAGAAGAATGAAACATTCCTTATATGGGTGTGAACACTCCTCATTGGTACACATGTTTTGAGGGACATAAGGTGCCTCTACAAACAAATCCATGAGACTTTGATCAAAGCAGAAAATAATCGAGCGACTTGAAACTGGGCTGTTACGTATGAATTAGAGAAGATAAACCCTAAACACTAGCTATAATTGAGGGTTTCAACTATGATTGTTTTCGGTGGATAAGTATGTGTTTTGGAGATTTGGAACTAGTTATGAATAATCTAAGGAAAGTCATGAGTTTTAGTGCTAATAGGTTAATGGCGGTTTAAAATTCTTAAGGCTAAGAAAAATGCTAAACTTGGTCATTTGGATTATTGGGATTTTGAGGATAAATGGGTAATAGCGGCTAATGTCTGGTTAATTGAGTGGTGAGTCACGAAATGACTCTCACATCAATTGGAAGGGAGAACGAAACATTTCTTATATGGGTGTGGATACTTCTCCTTGGCAGACGCGTTTTTGGGGATGTAAGGTGCATTTAGAAACAAATCCGTGAGACTTCGGTCAAAACGGACAATATTATATCAGTGACTTGAAACTGATCTGTTACACAACAAAGAGGTCAAGTTAGTAAGTTCCAAAGATCACTTCCTGCCACTTTTGACATTGTGGGGTATGCCATGTAGGAAGGCAAGATCTTACAAAATTAACAGTCTCTAATATGCTTAAGGATGACGAAGAAAGGGATTTTGTGTGGGTTATATGGTAGTATAGTGATGGGGTTGCACACGCGTGAGTGGGTGTACATACATATATACAAAAAGATGAGTGCATGAAATTTTGGGGGGTTTGTGGTTTTGTAAGATATATGGAAAAATAGAAAGCGATAAAACTACACTAACTAACTAAGATAGATGTACCTCTTGATGGATCTTTGCCCCTCTTCACCCTTTACCACCAATTTCAATTCATGAACTTAAAGCTAAACAACGTGAATACTTAATTAATTAGTAGCCAAATCATGTACATACTAATCCTAACCAGTAGACAAAAACAAGGGACCATTAGAGCACCTTGTCAATTGATAACATTAAGCACAAGTTCCCCCTATGTTGCAATGAAATATATCTCAAGATAAGATGCGGTTAAATTATATAGATTTAGTCCCTTTGGTTTAGGTTTCTATCTCCAATTGACTTTGATAGAAACTCACACTAATACTAGACTAATCAGTAACCTATAATCTATCTCAAGATCTCATTACTAATAGATTCAGAGCAAACCCAACCAATTCAACACATTGATAAAATTGTAAGCAAAACCCTAAGCAAATCTCCAAATTATAAGTTGACATGCTTAAGAGCCCATAATGCTCAACAATCATCATACATTAAGACCAAAAACTAAAATAAAGCTACAAAAGAGTTCAAGAATCAATATATGAAGTTTTAGGGATTTGGGGGGAAAATCCACATCCTTAGGTATAAGGAACCTATTCCTAGACTTGGCAATTTGGATCACTAAGATCAGGTTTGGTTCGGTTCAGGTCGGTTCGGGTCAATTGTAAATACACTAGATTAGGGTGAGGGTGACTTGGTCTAGTTGATTTCAGGTTTAGGTGCTTTCGGTTTGGGTTAGCCTCTGAGTTATTCGGCTTTTCGGGCTATGGGTCAAATTTTGGTGACTTATTCAGGTTAGGTTTGGTTGACAAAACTTTAAAGTACGGATTTAAGCAACCTTTGTAACTTGTACTGATTTTCATATTTGGCTCGAAATTCTCTTAATATAGTGTTACTTTTGATCAAGACTGATATTATGTATTGGTTATACATAACCAAATTAGAAAACAATTTTTGTATATGAATTTTTAACTATAGATTTATAAACCGTACCGATCAATTTAAATTATAATTTTGTTAATCATGGTCAATATTTGGCAGTTAACGCCTAGTTCACCCCGCCCACACCCGACACGGTGCCTTCAGCTGTCCCGCCCTGTTACGCCCTGTGCGCATCCAGCACCAGTCACTGCCTCGTGTCCACGCCCCTGTCTGCCCGTCAGTGCCTTGCGCGTGTGCCACCTGTCACAACCTCGCGTGTGTGCCGCCCGTCACTGCCTCACCCACATGCCTCATGTGGTGTCCTCCGCTTACTCTCGGTCGGGGTTGTCCTTTTTCTTCCTTATTATGTCCTATTCTTTTTACCTTAATTTAATTATACTTATAAATATATTAAGTGAGATGTAAGTACTGTAATTTTATTCTTTTATGATATTAATGAGAAACCTAAGTAGTGACGTGATGGTACACATTCAAACTGTAACACCCCATATGAGCAACTGTCCAACAACCTAGCTCTCAAACCATTCAGGCTTGAAAACTAGCCACTTTAGGCCCTCAATCCTCACTTGGGCTTAAAAACGGAAGGCCTAGTTGTTGTAGTCAGCTCATATGTATCCTTATAAACCACTCATATTACAACTCATATCCCGATGTGGGATGGAGGTATTACATACTCCCTCTCTCAAAGAACACGACGACCTCGTCACAATCCTAATATCCAGTCCCATGGACCTTCTCGGTAGGTGTTGGGTCTCCCATCCCGACGCGATCCTGAGTCGGCTTTGATACCATTTGTAACACCCCATATGAGCAACTGTCCAACAACCTAGCTCTTAACCATTCAGGCTTGAAAACTAGCCAATTTAGGCCCTCAATCCTCACTTGGGCTTAAAAGCGGAAGGCCTTGTTGTTGTAGTCAACTCATATGTATCCTTATAAACACTCACATTACAACTCATATCCCGATGTGGGATGGGGGTATTACACAAACTGTTCCCAAGTTTAGGTTTTGTAATATTTATTCAAGTGAGGTGTAAGTTTTGTAATCATTATACTTAAGGCATCTACACTTCAAACATTGGTTAGTATATGTCTCAACTTAAAAGGTTAGGTCTTATAATTGAAACTTCATCAACAAATAACCATTCCTAAGTCCTAAACATAAAGAAACCTAAATTTATAAGAATATAAAGTAATATACAATAGTAATGATACACATTACTTTGTGTTATAAAACATTGTAAAGCAAAACATCTATTATTGGTAGTATGAAACTAAGCTATGTTTTTCTATTAGTTAGTGAATTAATCTAAATGCGATTTATTGACTAAACTAGTGTGCTTGCATGACACAAAACGTGAAGTTATTTCAAGTGGTTTGTTGGGTATATCCAACATGTGCCGTTAAGTGAGGTGTTAGTTTTGTTATCTTTATTCTTTTGTGATATTAATGATAATATTTATTTAATTTCCTCAAGTTATTGTGTAGTATTCTTCAGGCATATACACATCGATCTTGGTTAGTATGAATCATTTGAAAAATTTAGGTTAGATATATATACCATTTGTGAGCAATGAATGTTTTGATACAACAAGGCTTGAGATGCTTAAAGATTGAAAATTGCTCAATATTATATATCATTTGTGAGCAATGAACACCTATTGGATGTCTAAAGTTCCATTATGTGGTTTTGGTTTCAAGATTATTGTTTATGGTTAGAACAACTATAATAAATTTAGGCTTTTACAAAGCATTCGAGTGAATTCAGTTTGGATGAATTCGGTTCGGGTGAATTTGCTTCTGGTGAGTTTAGTTCGGGTGGATTCGGGTTATTTCAAGTTTGATTCAGGTTTTTTCAAGTTTTCCGGTCACATTTCGAGTAAAGTCATTCGGTTTAAAATCGAGTTAGTTCGGTCAGTTTTTCGGGTTTGGGTTACTCTTTGATAGGTCTTGTTATTCCTTCGGGTTTGGGTAAAGCATAAATAAGGGAGAAAGAAAGAAGAAATTGTCCTGGGAGGTTGAAGAAGAGCTTTCAAGGTGGGTGAGGTTTCTCCTCCTCATCCTCTTTCTTCTTCATCTTATTTTCTCTTATTCCCCTTATTTCTTTCTCTAGTTCGTGCGCTGCTCAATAATGTAACACCCCTTACCACCAGTAACTTAGAACGATAAAACAACCTCGCAGCGGAAATAATAACAACTAGTGGGGTGTTACCACCACACACATAATTGAGTGCTAAGGCTAGTTCCAAAACTAGAGAACTTCCCATTATCTTACCATCACAAGTCATGCTCCAGCAATTACAGATAAATACGATCTCAATGCTTTACACCTTAACACTAACTACCGGAAGAAACTTTTGGAACAAGCTTCCAAAACAAATTACAATAGTACTTAAATCAACTACTAGTAACTAGACTAAGTCATGGTGTATTTCCCACCTCCCAAGCTAATCCTTAGCCATCATCCTGTAGTCAGAAAATCATAGGAAACACAAAGAAGAGACTGGATAAAATCCAAACACTTAACAACAAAACAAAAATCCAAACATGTGACTCCACAGTCATCAACCAGTAACTAGCGACAGTTCACCAGAAGCATAATCCTAGTGTTTCAAGCATACTGAACATCTCGATAAGGAAAGGAACACTCAACCAGCCACCACGAAGGGCTTTAGCCAATGGTTACACAAAATTTGAGGCCATAAATTCATCCACCAGAATACTCATTACAGAGTAATAAACCTTTCCACCTCACCCTATGTCCTTAAGTGTGCACACCCCTCTAAGGGTACTTTTGACCAATAGAAGTATATCATAGTGGCTTAAACTACGATATAGTGATCGCGGCGCAAATTGTAATAATCAGTGTACCAAATGTGTACCTAAGCAGTGAAGTCCCCCTTACCGGAACACACACACACAAAGTCAAACCGTTCCACCAATTCCATCCCACCATAACATATTTTACAATTCTCATAAACACATAGTTTCATTCAGGTCACAAAGAAGAATTGATTCATTCACATTTCATGCCAAACCAACTACCTTCACCAGAAAACCACACACCACCATAGTAGACATAAGGATGAGCACAACAACTTACCTATAACTATCTCTTGAATAACCCAAATCCCACACCACTGGATCTCGCCTCCCAAGGAACTCGAATCTTGGAGCGCTACTAGGTATCGACTCAACTAGTTTGGTTCTCTCGGAGAATGTCCACTCTGCAGAATGTGTTTGAACTCTTGGTTTGAACAGTTGGACGAATTTGGTACTTCTAGAAGGATATGAGTTTAGTGAGAGAGAGTTTATATAGGATGAGGTTCGACAAGGATAGAGGTCAGAGTCAGACCGGCGGTTACTTATGAAAGTCTTGGTTAGTGGCTAGAAAATAGGGCGGTTACTATCAGTTATTAACTCGGGCTGGCCGATTCTACCAAAGAAAACACTGGAAGCGGCTACTGGAGGAATGTACCGGTAGAAATGAAGTTGGGGTTCTAGGTGCTAAAATTCTTGAGTATCACAGATAATGCTCTCTTTCTCCTCTTTTCCTTTCTTATTCTGCTCGATCTGTGAGTTTTGTGTCTGGTCCGAGTCTGTGTCCGACCCTGCACACCTGGACTAGACTATCGTGGCATGCTCTAGGTGCTTCATTTGGTGGTCCGAACTTGTATCCCCGAGCAAGTCTTAGAGTGGTCTGGGTCTCCTTACCGGACAGATACCCAGACTGAACATTGAAAAAGGCAGAAGTTGCCTCATAACATTGGTACGGGTTTGTTAACCTAGATAAAGACCCATACCAGACATTGAAAAAGGCAGTAGTTTGCTCATTGAGTTGGTTCAGGTTGTATACCACAACAGGTACGCGGACCTATTGTAAAAATAGTCAGTAGCTTCACCCAGGTGTTTGGACCCGGACACATGTCCCGACAATTATACAATAAAACATACCTTCTTTGTTTTGGCTCTGAATTTTGGATCTGTTTGTTCCCAAATGCTCATCTCTTTGTCTGCTTTGCTCCTAGATAAATTATCCTCACGTTTAAGAAATAAACATGTAAGAACACCAATAAAAGCACAAAACTTAAGGAAAACTGGCCAAAGTGGAGAAATAAACCTTTAAACATGATCATTTATACACGTATCAGATGGCACTAGCAATAGTTCAGGTGAAACATCACCCATATTCATCAACCGGTTCCATTTGCTCAACTCAAACGAAATCTAACACCCATCAACCATCACTCAATCCACCTATCACCATGGTCGAGTACTACAAAGATTGACTCTCATTTGAATGATTTTACAAAAAGATAAGATGAGTTGGATGCTTATCGTGTGTTGTTTTGAAAGCTTAATCATATTTGCTTAAGTGTTTTCAAACTTGTTTTACGTGATGATGTGTTAGTACTAAATTTTGACTAATTTCCGGAGTAGGTAAAATGTGGTTTAGGTTAGGTTCAATAGAGAAATTTGAAAATGCATCAATGAGCTTAAAACACACTCTAGGGCCAACCACTTTCCAATACTTGTGATAGCAGGTTAACAATCAACTTCAAGAGCTCTTAAATGTCGCATATGGAGAAGAGTACTTCTAATTTCTACCTTGGTTCCAAATTATGTTTTCATTTGATAAATAACAAAGGAAATGAATTGATGTTAAGGAAACTTCACCACAACATGATACAACCTACTAAAGAAATCAACCACGTGGCCTTTAAGGGCAAAAAATCCTCAGTCCAGTTATATAAAGGTCTTACAAATTGACCATCGTATCCTTTTCACCTAAATTAAATTATTGAGGGGGTGTTTGTTTCAAGCGAGGGAAACAAAATGGAATCAGGTTAGGGAATGGAGAGGAATGGAAAAGAATTCCCTTTGATTTTTCCAGTTGTTTTTTGAGCTGAAGAAAATGAAATAAATAATCGGTCAATGGCTGCCGGTCAATGGTCAACGGTTGCCGACTTCCGGTCAACGGCTATTAATTGCTAGTCAACATTCACCGGTCACCATTCAATGGTCATTAGTCAATAGTCATATGTCACCGGTCAACGTGTACTGAGGAAATGGAATCCCATTCCCTAGTGGGGGTGAGGAATCAAAATAGTGGGTTTTGGGGTAATCCCATTCCCTTTCTCTTTCCTGAAAATGAAAAACTAGCAAAACAAACAGTAGGGTAGGGAATCATTCCGATTCCCTTTCCTGATTACCCCAAAACAAACGCCCCCTAAGATGAAAGAAGTTGGTGTTCTCTTCACCAATAGGGATCCATTGTCTCGAGCGTTATAGAATAATTAAACCTTCTTCTTGTAAAGGCACTCTTCCAAGTCATAATTATGTGTTTCTTTAGTTCATTCAAATCATTCTTTCTCCCAATTACTCTTTTTTTTTTAAATCCCATTTAACATGGAATTGAGGGTTCTTTTAGTCTTGTGAATTGAACTGAAAAATTCCATGTTCAAAATCTATAGCTAATCATTGCTTAAACAAAGTAGATATAAGATAATCATTTATTCCAATTAGAACTTACAACTTCAGGGATTGAAATACCCAAACCTTGATATGTGGTTTAAATATTAAACTATGGTATGTAAAGGCTAAAAAGTGCCTTAGAAACATCAGTGAGCAATTTAAACCATAGTAAAATGCAATAAAGCACTAAGATACAGTTTGAGCAAAAACATGCTCTAAGCTAGGAGTGAACTTGGTTAGGACCCAAGAGCCTACCAAGACTTAATAATATTCAATTATGATTTAATAAGGCTAATTAAGTCCTTAGGAAACCTTGGTAGACAATTAAACCAAACAAAACACAAATAAATGCCTTAAAGTCAATAAGAGCAAAAATGTGCTCTAAGCTTGGGATAAATTTGTATAAGACCTAAAGGTCATACCTATACCTTATAAATATGTTAATGAACATATTAAATCAATTATCAAAGAAAACCAAGCTTGAAAACAAGTTAAAACACAAAATGTGCTTTAAGGAGTCTTAAAGCACATTTTTGAAAAATTGTCTTGTAAATGAGTTTTGAATGGCTAAATGTCCATCATTGCTCTTTAATTAACATGTGTACTATATAGTATCACATTTGGAAGTCTATATCAATGGGAAATCAAAAATTTCACAAATATGTGCCTTAGTTTGTGAATAGTAACCAAAATGTGCAAATTTATAACATAAGTCAATATAAGTAAGTTTATTGGTCAACAAAGACTATTATACCCCTAGGTAGAGATGGGGGCCGGTTTTTATCATGGTGAGTCACCAACATGTAAAAGAAATCAATTAAAGAAAGGAAGAAAAAGTAAGTACATGAAGAAAGTTACTTTATAACATAAATATCTTCCAAAAGCAAAACTTATCTTCATTTCTCCCTTCCTCCTTCATTTCCCACGTCTTCAAGCTCCCTTCCTCCCTTCCATTTACGATTTGCTATAGTTCCACACAAGAACTCCATCTTTGAATGCTTGTAACTCCTAGCTCCATGGTCCAAATTCAATTTCAAGACCACCATTCTTCTAGTTGGAGCAAGCTCTACACTCCTATCTTTTCAAATCTTCAAAAGCCTCATTTCGGTGCCAAGGAGATTCACCATTGATGGAGCTTGACCTCATCTTTTCACACCGTGTTGTTCTCCTTTGCTTCAAGGTAAGGAAACTCAAAGAAAATCCATGTTTCCTCCATGTTTTTATGTTGACCGAAAATCACCACTAATGGTGTATTTACCTTGCCTTGTTCTAGCTACATTCAAATCATTCAAGGGCTTGGTGGAGTCCTCTCTTGATACTTATTCAAGTTCTCTTCCAATTCCAAGGTAAAACAATTACCTTAATGTGTTAAGACAATATATGTGCCTAGGGTTTACAATGAGATGAAGCATAATGCTTGAATACTCATTCTATTATTTGTACATTGTTTAGAAGTTGACAAACAACCAAACATCCTTACCGGTTTTACAGGAAACAAGAAAGAAGTTTGTGAGGAAAAAGAGGTAAACAAACTATCTCAATGTAGTTTAAATGCCTTAGGAAAATGAGCTTGATTTGCTTAATAAAATACCTAAGGAGCCAATGGCAAATGACCTAGAGAAATGCTCTCAAGGAGTTTATTAAGGGCATATTTATTCTTGGGTGTATTTGCAGGTCAAAGGCAATTTATATGTGGAAATTCAGTGTTTATGGTTTATGCAATTTAAGGGCCTAAGAGCCATGTTATTTAAGGGCCTAAGTGCCAAGCAATTTAAGTTTATGCACTATATTGTGATGTAGTGTAGTTTAAGGATTTAGATGTGTGTAAAGAACATTCCTTATGAAGATGAGTGTCTTGGATGGTTAAAGAAGGAAAACAATATTTTGTGTGTAAGGAATGTGTATTAAGTGATTAAGTGTTTTTTGGTTGAGAAAGGGGTGAAAACCTAAGAATGATAAATGTTATTTACTAGAATAAAGCATGTATTAAGGTGTTTAGAGTGTCTACCAGGATTTAGACATTGTCTTGGAAGTTCTAGAAATCAAATGAGTGGTTTTGGGACCACACCAAAGTCATTTCGGAGTTGTTCTAGGACTTAGGCAACCTTTTGGACAACAAGGAGAAGAATAACCTTGTAAATGGCCTACAAGGATGACATAAGGAATTTAGTATAAGAAAAGATGCTTAGAGTGGATGTTACAAATGGAGAAGAAATATTATGGTATAATGGTTACAATAGGCATGAAACACCACTTAGAACCTAAGGAGAAATACTATAAGTGTTAGAGGTTTGGGTGGAAATTGGTTAAGTATTTAAAGGCTTAGAAAATGATGTTTTGCCTTGTCCGACATCCGTCCGGCATGACGTTCAGGACAGGCCCTGTTGCCTGTGCGTAAAATTTCAGAGTCTCGAACTGTGTCCGAACTTCAGAAGTCCGGACACAGGTTCGGACAAATGAGATTTTACTTTGAAATTTCCCTCGACCCATGTCCGAACTTCCGATCCGGACACATGTTCGGACATGCGCCTGTTTCCAGTTTTAAGTCACGGCTTGCGTCCGAACTTGGGAAGTCCGGACACAATTTCGGACATGCCACTGTTTTGGCCAAAAATGTTGTTTAAGGTTAGGAAAAGTTGTCTAAAATGGTGATTATTAAGTAATGATGTTATAAGATTGTTAAGGACCTGTTAAGTGAGTTATAATGACAGTTTAGTGGGGGAAAAGTTGTATTAAAATGTAAAGTAAAACAAGTTAAAATGTGAAGTTATTAACTAGTTAACGGGATAAGTTATGAGCATTAGACTTTAAACAATATGTTACCCCGATGTTAATAAAAGTACATGTAATGTTATCAGTTGTTCGAGAATTGCTCGAGGAACATAAGTGGACATGAAAGAAGGAAACGGTGCAACTGTGACATTATGGTTTTTCTTGCAACCTGTGTCCTACCGGATTACACCGGCTTGTATGCCAATGTGTTTTTCTGTATGTTTGCCACTTGTAAGATTAAACATATAATGAGTTTACAACAATTCATTTATGTGGCGTGTACAACTCCGATACCATTTAACCTCGAAAGTGTTAACCTTAGCTAACTGAGTCTAGGATCACATGAGAGTTCGGTATTCGGATTAAACGACCCGAACCATGGGACGTTCTAACCACGGCTATGCGTGTGTTAATTGTGTGATATGTGTGTGTGAATGTAGGGACCTCCCTTGTATGTTTTAACCCAGTTGTAATAATGTATGGTGTGTAGATGTGATAGACTCCATAGTGGGGTTCTAACTAATATCTAAAAGTAAGTATGTACTAACAGTGGTGAGGAATCCGGTTAGGCCGGTCGCGCGTTGTTTGGGAGTGGGTATCCTTCTTAGCCTTATCCTTCTCTCTGTTATGGTTGTTTCCCTCACGGGTTATGATCTCCCATTAGCTTACTCCAAAGCTTAGCTATTCTGACTTATGATCGGTTTAGGGGGAGCATGTGTTTTTGTGTGTGTTCGGCGGGCCACCAAACCCGAACCATCTTAACTTAAGTTACTCGTCCGACTATTAGGACGGTAATGAGTGTTGTATAACGAGCTTACCATGGGGGTGACATCATTCTCTAGCTCACCAGTGAATTAACTAAGTTTGGGTCGGTTCCTAAGAGAACCGCTCACGTTATGTTATGTGTTGTTGATATAATGCAATTCTATTGCGATGTTATTATGTGCACGTTGAAACGTGAAAAGTGTTGTTATGTGTTGTTATGTAGTGTATGTTATATGTTGTAAAATGTGGAGTATGTGGATCATGGATATGAATCCCAGTTTGTGATAAGAGGCGTTTAGGATAACCCGATTAATGGGTAGTTGTCGTCTATTAAGGAAGTAGCTCCATTAGAGGAGAAACACTCTAGGGGTAATGAATACCATGAGTGACTTATCAAGTGTGGATATGTTGTCTGTTTGTTGAGCCCATTGAGGCGGAATGATTCGTGTTGTGTGTTTTAAGTTACATGCATGATTTAAATATAATCAACCGCATGCTAAGACGACAATTAGTTGTGTGTGGCCCGGTAGCATGTGGGATGCGGGATTACCATACCAGCAAAGGTGTTGAGCCCCTTGGGGGCCACCCTTTCTCTTCTTTTCCTATCTCAGGTACAAAGAGCTGGAAGCCGTTCGAGAGTAGGACGGGTAGTCATTGTACATGGGTAATCATTTAAGTTGTATATATACAGTAGGTGTAGTAAGACCGAAACTGTTATCGGCATCAGTTTGTAAATACTCGTACAGTTGGAAGGTGTATGTTGTTTCTATTGTTAATGGAAGGGTCAGTAATGTGTAGTCGCTCGGGGATCTAGTCCATCAGACCGGTACAATATATGTAATAGCCTTGTTAGCCACGTGGGTGGTTAACGGCGTGTAACACCAACGAGTTAAGTAATGTGATGAAGTATATTTTCCGCTGCAGATTGTTATTAAATGTGTTGTTGTTGGATGGGGTGTTACAGGGATGTCAATGTGTAAAAGTTCAAGGTAATTGGAAACTAAAGGGATTAGGGTCATCCTAAGCATCATAAGGGCCCTTCATTTTGTATAGGATGAGGCAATAATAAAAATAATCACAACCATATCCTATATTAAAAATTAAGATACTCAATTTGCAATCAACAAAGCAATGGCTTTAGTGGCTATCTACTATAGCTCCATTCATCCAAGTGAGAGGGGGGCCAACGAAACCTAAATTGATGAGATCATAATTGAAGATCCATTCAAAGAAGACGATATTCATCTTCCTTATATACTAAACCTCGCCATTCTCTTTCTCCCATGGAAGTGATGCAGTTCTCAGTTAGCATCCAATGAAGTCTAATATTTGATTCTTCTCTTACTTAATTCAAGTAGTTCCGAGTTAGCATGTCTGATCTTTTGCTCTTCTGTTATTTTTTCGAATCGGTACTTA